>PVIR01026701.1:0-23620 GCA_004026965.1 Petromus typicus | reverse complement strand
AAACATCCTTTGATTGCTCTGCAGTTAAGAGCCAAGAAAATGTGATTTTTTTTTTCTTGTCATGGGCACTGAGAGAATCAGGCCTGGGGCGATCCTAACCTTCTTCCTTTTGGGGAAGAGTCAGATCCAGGAAGCATTGCCAGCACCCTTCTCATGACACAGGTCTTCCAGCGTAGAAGCTTTAGGGATGGTTGCATTTTCCATTTGACGCTTGAATATTTCCTGCTTTCTTTGCTCTAGAATGTGCGGGACCCCACAGGAGCCTCCATCGCCCTCTTCACTGCCAGGCTGCACCATCCCCACAAGTCTGTCCAACACGTGGTCCTCCAGGCACTCTTTTACTTGCTGGACAGGGCTGTTGATAGGTGAGCACTGTCCTTATCTTGTAGGTGGCCCACCTCCTGATGGGAAAGTGACAGTTTTTGCATGATTAAATGCCATAGTGCTTCCCTCTGCCTGAAGATGCACCCTTGGCAGTGCTGTCAACAGGAGGCAACCATTCCTGGGGTATGGTGTGTCTCAAGGTGCTATCAGGATGTGGGTATTTTGTGTCTTTATCACCTCAGCTCTATTTCAGGGTAACAGAAGCTGAGCAAGCTGGTTCTCAGCACTTGCCAGTGCATTGAGCATTACTTATTAGAAGAGAGGGAGGAGGAAATGACCAGAGTTGGTTCTTTTTTGCTGCTATCAGTAGCCTCTGCAACCACATGCCTGTATTCCCAGCACTGGGAAGGCTAGGGCAGGAGAACCACCAAAAGATCAAGGCCAGGGTGGGTACATAGTGAGTTTAAGCCAGTCTGGACTATGTAGTGCGCGCGCACACACACACACACACACACACACACACACACACAGCCTGGGGCCAGGTGTAGTTAACACATCCGCATACCAGCTGCTTGAGGGCCTGAAGCAGGAGGATAAGAAGTTCAAGCCCAGCCTGGGCAACTTGGTAAGACCACATCTTAAAAAAAAAAAAAGAAAAAAATGGGGACTGGGGATGTAGTACAGTGGTAGGACATTATCCTGGCAAGTATAAGGCCCTGAGTTCAATTGTTAGCATGAAAAATAAATAAATAAAACAGCTTTTCTCAGGCTTAATGTCTTTATCTCAAAGTAGGAATACTGCCATTTAGCTCAGAGGATTTTGAAAGTCCATATTCAAGGGATAGACCAAAAGAAGAAAGTTCATAAGCAAAAGTATTCTTTTGTCGTTGTTATTGTTTTGGTTTGGTTTGGTTTGGTTTTTAAGATAGGATCTCACTGTGTAGTTAAAGTTGGCCTTGAATTCACTGTGTGGTGCAGGCTGGTTTTGAAGTCACGGTGATCCTCCTGCCTCAGCCTCCCAAGTGCTGGGATTACAGGAAGATGCCACCATACTTGGCCTCAAAAGTACACTTTTATGATGATAATAATAGGCATAAGCAAAAAAGAACAAGCCTAAATCATGTCCTGTCCTTCAGATTAGATAAGATTACAGTCAACAGACAAAAAAAGTGAAGGCTGAAGGACTACTACGACTTTGTTTCTAGTGGTAGCACAGCTGCCACCTGTCCTTTTCCAGCCCACGTGTAGAGCTCCCAGACCTGAGTCCTGTTCGCTCTGCTCTTTGCAGAGATGTTGGGCTGGGTCATGTGCCTTCCCACCACACCTCCTCTTTCCCTGGTGCTGGTATTCCCAGTGTGTCACAGTACTTGCGTCTCCACTGGTCCTTTAGGTTTGAAGGCTGCTTTGGGGGCTGAGATTGGTAGCAATGGAGCCACTGAGTTGCTGCTCTGTCCAGGCTGACTGTAGCCTGGTGATGACCTGAGTGGGCTTCTGCCTCACTTATGTCACCTTGTAGTACATAGCTTCTTCTGTTGGTGCTCAACTGGAAATAGAGCCGCACTCGGTGCTTAGCATTATTCAGAAGAAGGGAAGTTGCCACAGAGCAGGAGGTGAGCTCAGTGATAGAGGGCATCTACCTAGCGTGTACAAGGTCCTGAGTTTGATCCTCAGCGCTGTCAATAAATAAATTGAATTTATAAAAGGAGCTGCAGCTGTGCATAGTGTAATGTAGTGTAATACTGCACCGGCCTAGCCATCTGGGAGGCTGACACAGGATGATTCCAAGTTTAAGAGCAGCCTGGGCAGAATACTTTGAGACCAGGTCTCAGAAAACATGGTATGAAAACAAAGACAAAAACATGGTTTGGGAGATCTGGGTATATAGCTCAGTGTGAAGGCCTTGAGTTCAATCCCTGATATTGATAAAGGGGTGGGGAGAATGAAGTTGCTCAGGAGTCAGAACAAGTAATCTCATTGGCCCTGTGCTGCCCGCTTTGGAATTGTGGAATTGTGGAATCTCAGTCCTCTTTCCTGTAATTGGTCATTAGCAGAATAAGAATACTGTGAAATGCTTCATTAGTTTAGAATGAATGAAAGCCTTTCCCCATAGAGGTAAGAGACTCAGCAGTCAGTGTCCTCAGAAAGCTTGGAGGGTGGGAGCTCTCCCCATCTTATTCCTTCCCCTGCAGGCATGGATACCACAGGAGTCCACAGGCAGACATAGTATTAATGTCAGAGCTGCTTATTATCTAGAGGAGAAAAATAATACATGCTCAATAAATGTGACCCTTTTCCCCCAATCAAAAATTCTCCCTAGTGAGCAGAAAATCTCCTTTTCCCTTGTTGCCTTGAACCAGAATGTTTTCTCTCTCCTCTTCTTCATTGAATCCTGTCCTTGCTTTAAGCCCTATCTTGCTCACTCACTAGTTTCTTTAGCACTCCAAATAAAATTTCTTTTTTTTAGTTTTTTTTTAGTTTTTTTGAGACAAGGTCTCGCTTTGTAGTTCAGGCTGGACCTCAACTCAGCCTCAAACTCACAGCAGTCCTCCTGCCTCTGCCTCCTGAGTGCTGGGATTATAGGCGTGAGCCACCACACCTGGCACTGTAGTATGTGGTACTGAGATTGCTGGTGGTTGTGAGTCACCACTTCTGGCGTTGTTGTATGTTGAACCCAGGCCCTTGCACTTCTGAGGCAGGTGCCGAACCACTGAGCTAAATCCCCGGCCCCACCAAATAAAATTCTTTACTGTGATTTTAATAGCAGTTATTAGTAATGCTTATCTTTTCTTCTTTTTTAAAGTTTTATTTTGTGATGAGTCACAGAGTTTTCTAGGCAGGGCTCAAATATGTGATTCTCCCACCTCAGCCTCCCAGAACTCTAGAATTACAAATGTGCATCACCCTCCCTAGTTGCCAATACCAGTAACTGTGCTTGGTTATTCAAGGCCTTGAGTTTGTACTAATATTAGATTTTTTTTTTGGAGACAAAGTCTTACTATATAGACCAGGCTAGCCTTGAACTCCAGAAATCCTCCTACCTTAGCCTCACAAGTGCTGGAATTATAGGCCAGGCGTTCACCACCACACCCAGCTGGTTTTGTATTTTGAAACAGGGTATCTCTTTGTAGTTCAGATGGCCTTGAACTCATTATGTAGCCCAGGTGAGCTCTGAATTTGCAGCAATTCTGCCTCAGCCTCCTGAGTGCTGGAATTACACATTTATTTATACCACCATGCTTGGCTAAAATTAGAGATTTTTTTTTTTGACATGTTATTTCTTGGGTTGTGATTCTGTTTTGAATTTTGTTATAAGGATGAAGTTAAAAAAAAAAAAAAGCTGAACATCATGGTGCACACCTGTAACCTCAGCACTCAGGAGGCTGAGGCAGAAATATTTTAAAGTTTGAGTTATGTAGTGAATCCAAGGCCTCATGATGCTACATAGTGAATCCAAAATCAATCTAGGATAAATAACCTATCTCAAGCAAGCAGACAAACAAAAGCCAATGATGATGTGCTTATCTGTAATCCCAGCCACTCTGGAAGCTGAGGCAAGAGGATTGCAAATTTGAGCTCTGCCTGGGCAACCCAGTGAGACCTGAAAAAACAAGGAATGGGATATATAGCTCAGTGGTAGAGTGGGTTTGATGCCCAGCACCCTCTCCCCTCCCTCCCACACAGTGAATGTGCTATAGGAATGTGTTTGGTAATAATAACTGTCAAAACTTAGGAGTCCAATCAAATAATTTCTTCCTCAGAGTTTTCTAGGTTTGCAAGTCAAAAGCAACTAAAGATCTGCATTGCTCTGAGTAAAATACTTGCCATGAATAAATGTTCTTATTTGATGGTTGATTTACAGCTTTGAAACTCAAAGGAATGGCCTGGTGTTTATCTACGACATGTGCGGTTCCAATTATGCCAACTTTGAGCTGGATCTCGGCAAGAAAGTCCTCAACCTGCTGAAGGTAAGGCCAAGGAGGGTGTGCTTCATTCTCCTTCAGTCATCAAGGTTTTTCCCTGTTTATTCCTTGGGAAAAGACTTAGAAATTATGTAAACTCCAGACAGCGTGTTCAGTTTAAAGGTGACGTCTTCCCAAAGTAATTTCATCTTCTTGGAGGTGATATTTCTGCTGTTGGTAGTGCCTGCTCTGCGATGCATATGCTTAGGAGAGAATCGCAGGTAGAAAGGTCTCTTCAGGTTCACCTTAGAAGACAGGGTCCAAGTCTTTTCCAAAGTGATCATACAAGCTTGGCAGGAGGAAGAATTTCCTTTGACCTGCAACCTGTCCAACTCCTTCAGTGAGTTTAAAATGGTATTTTGTGGTATAGTCATTCCTTGTTTAACAACTACCCATTTAATGACTATTCAAACTTTTTAAGACCAAGATGTACTGTTTAGACTTACATTAATCTTTTTTTTTTTTTTTTTGGTATAGTTCTCTACATCTTGTTGATAGAGCCTCATTGTCTTTTTTGGTACAGTACACTTTGTTTATACAGTACTATAATCGCTGATTGTACTGTATAGTATAGTACTGTAGTTTTATGTTTGTTATACATTATAGTACTGCCTGTAAGAGTTATGCATATAATAGCAAAATCATCAAGTTGGAATTCCTTTATTCTGAATATTATAATGTGCATAATGCATATGAGATTCTTCATTTAGTGACTCATTCATTTAACAACCTAACCGCAAGATCTGAACTTGATCATTAAACTAGAATAGCATTGTAAGATTAAATATCACATATTTATTAGCCGTACATGTTTTCTTCTCTGAATGCCTGTTTATGGTTTGTTAATTTATGGATTAATGGATTAGTAGGGTTTCTTTTTTTGGAAACATATTCAGGCTGGCCTTGAATTTGAAATCCTCCTGCTTTAACCTCCTGAGAGCTAGGATTATAGGCATACGAGGGAGTTCTTTTTTAATATTACACTAATTCATTAAGATAAAGAGGTAGTATACACTTATGTATGCAATATACTGTCTTTTGAGTTTGCAGCTTACTTTTTACCTTTCTTTTTTTTGTGATGAAGACTCACTATGTTGTTCAGGTTGGTCTTTTATAAAGTCTTTTTGACTAACAGAAGTTTTAAATTTTAACATAGTTAAATGTACCAATATTTTATTTGTTGATTAGTGTTTTTTTGTACCTTAAATTCTTCCTACCTTCACAGTCAAAACAAAATAAGATGTGATTCAAAAATAAAAGGAATGTAGCCAGGGATTTAGCTCAGTGGTTCACCTTAGTGGTTCCTTGCCAGTGCAAGGTCCCAAATTCAATCATCAGTAACCACACACCACAGTGCCAGGCGTGGTGGCTCACACCTGTAATCTCAGCACTGGTGAGACAGAGATAGGAGGATTGCTGTGAGTTCAAGGCTTGCCTGGGCTACATAGTGAGCTCAGGGCCAGCCTGATCCACAAAAGCAGACCCTGTCTCACAAAAGAAAAAAAAGAATGTACTCCCCTTTCCTTTGAGTACACTTACCTTGCTACTTTTTAAAAATTTCTTGTTTTTTGAGGCAGGATCTCACTCTATAGTTCATTCTCTTTTTTTGGTACCAGGGATCAAACTTGAGATCTTGCACTTGTGAGGTAGGTGCCAGAACCACTGGGCTAAATCCCCAGCTCCATGGTTGAGGCTAAGGTTGAGCTCATTATGCAGCCCATGTTCACTTCAAGCAAAAAGTTATCTTCCTGCCTCAGCCTTCCA
This sequence comes from Petromus typicus, assembly GCA_004026965.1. Taxonomy (NCBI): domain Eukaryota; kingdom Metazoa; phylum Chordata; class Mammalia; order Rodentia; family Petromuridae; genus Petromus; species Petromus typicus. The sequence continues at coordinate 17,573 of PVIR01026701.1, read as the reverse complement.
GAGGAATTACAGACATGGACCACTATGCCCAGCTTTCTAGGTTTTTGATGTGATAGTTGAAGGGTCTGAAATAAATGTGTCTTCAATAACAGATACAGGTTCTCAGACTTTAGTGACTTTGTTAATGTTGTGGATGCTGTCTGTCCTCTATGAGGTAGCATAGGACTTCCTAGACTCTCTGGAACTAAAGAGTTACAGAGCAGGACAGAGAGTAATGTGCCAGTTGAGAATTAGGCTCATGAAAGTGGCAACAAGAATAGGTTCAACAAGAATAGAGTAGGAGATTTTCACCTAGAGTATCCTCTTTATTTGACTCCACGGGAGCCATTTCCTCTGAGTTAGAACTCTAGTGTAGTGCATAGAATCTTGTTCCCAAGCAGGACTGGGACATTTACAGCTGAGTGACACAGAGCCCCGAGGGTTAGGGTGAGCCATCTGTCACCCTTGAGCCTGTGTAGTCCTGGACATCTCTGTTTTGAACCTCTTTGCTACTTATGCATGATAGACCAGATTTATTTATGTAGGCGTTTGCTTAATTTGTACCCCTGGGGATTGAGCACAAGGGTTTATGTGTGCTAAGCAGTGCACCTACCTCTGAGCTGTACCTCCAGTCTAGATTATGTTTATCTACTGATTGAACAAATAAACACCCAGAGGAAGAATGAGTGAAAAAATAAATGATGCATACATAGACATCAGACTAAAAGAAAGGTTACGGATGAAGTTTCTTTTATGTTGTTTATTCATAATTAATTTTCCCTTGAGTCTACACACACACACACACACACACACACACACACACACACAACTTTTCTAGGATAGATGCAGGTAGGCTGATATGCGATACATGTAGGGTAACTGCTCATCAGAAAAGTTAGCATAGGCTAGGTGTGGTGGTGTGTACTTGTGATCCCAGCACTTCAGAGGCTGAGGCAGGAGGATCACTGCAAGTTTGAGGCCAGCTTGGGCTATCTAGCAAGTTCAAGAACAGCTTGAACCGCCTAGTGAGACCCTGTCTCAAAAAAGAAAACAGAGGGCCGGAGATTTAGCTCAGTAGTTCCAGTGCCTGCTTAGTAAGCTCCAGGTCCTTAGTTGGATCCCTGATAACCACATATCACAGTGCCAGTCATGGTAACTCATGCCTGTAATCCCAGCACTTGGGAGGCAGAAGCAGGAGCCTGGGTTACAAAGTGAGTTCAGGGTGAGAGCAAGACCTTGTCTCAAAAAAAAAAAAGAAAGAAAACAGAAAGGTTTAGCATCATTTCTGGTCAATATGACCTTATCAACATCATTATTTAATTTTATTTATTTATTTATTTATTTATTTATTTTGAGACAGGGTCTTGCTTTGTAGTTCATGCTGGCCCTGAGCTCAGCCTCAAACTCACATCACAGCAATCCTTCTGCGTCTGCCTCCCAAGTGCTGGGATTACAGGCATGAGCCACCATGCCTGGCACTGTGGTATGTGATGCTGATCGCTGCTGGGCGTGAGTTTCCATATCCAGTATTGTACGTGGTTACCCAGGGGATCGAACCTGGGCCCTTGCACTTGCACGACAGGCGCCAGAACCACTGAGCTAAATCCCTGCCCCAACATCATTATTTTAAAAGGTAGGTCAGCTTCCAATTTATTTCTTTTAACTATGTTTCCTGTAACCATCAAAACCTGACTTAGGCTGTAGACTCTCCCTGCTGAGTAAGATGGGGAGAAGTATAAAAAATTGAAACTGGCTCTCGGTCTTTGGTCCTTGGAGTCTTAAGAATCTTTACTGCTCTCCCCACAGGGAGCATTTCCGGCCCGCTTGAAAAAGGTGCTGATCGTGGGCGCGCCCATCTGGTTCCGAGTGCCCTACTCCATCATCAGCCTCCTCCTGAAGGACAAAGTGCGAGAGAGGGTAAGGCAAGCCAGCTCTCGAGCATTCTGTCTGTACTACTGACCTCCTGCCAGCTACTTGCCTGCACATTCTGGTCCTTTAATGTCCTTTACTTTTCTTTCTCACTCATCAGCTGAGCAGACAGGTCCAGGCGCTGTGGTTAGAAGAGGCTAGCTGGCTCGCTGGCTGCCCTTCTCTACAGCACCTTGCATAGATCCAGCTGGGTGTGTCCTGGAGGGAATGAAGGGGTAGATAGTGCAGAATTACATAGGCTTTCACTGTGTCCCAGCATTTAAAGGCAAGGGATTTATCTCATGGCACCCTGCACCTGCCTGAGTTTGACCCCTGATAGCAAGAAAAAAAAAGGCAAGGGTATAATTCTGGGGTAGGATATGTGGTTAGCATGGATGAGCCCGGGGTTTCTAGTTCCCATCAGAAAAACCCAGAAAACAAGAAAAAAAGCCACCATTTAATAGTATTGCATTAGCCAATCTGGTATTGGAGTTCGTTCACCCATATGCACCATTCTGTTCCTTTCACCACTGGAGTTTGAGGTGAGACTCCTTCCCAATGTCTCTGCCTACTTTTATTCCTGCCATATTTTCTTTCTTTCTTTCTTTCTTTTTGAGACAGGGTCTCGCTTTGTAGTTAAGGCTAGCCCTGAGCTCAGCCTCAAACTCACATCACAGCAATCCTCCTGCCTCTGCCTCCTGAGTGCTGGATGACAGGCGTGAGCCACTGTGCCTGGCACTGTGGAATGTGGTACTGATTGCTGCTGGGCGTGAGTCTCCACTCCCAGTACTGTATGTGGTTACCAGGGATTGAACCCAGGTCCTTTCACTTCCAAGACAGGCGCCGGAACCACTGAGCTAAATCCCCAGCCCCTGCTTCCAGTTTTAACAGTGCTGTTCCAAATCAAATTTCTTGAGTGTTTGGGGGCTGAAAGATTATGGTTCAGCCACTGATTACGGCCATTGTAAGAAAGAGGGTATGAAAACCTGGATACTAGGGTAAATTACGGAAAAATTATCTTGAAATATTAACACCAGAGAACAACGTGATAAGGAATTGTGAAGTTAAGTGAGCAGTGCAGGTCTTTCTGGCTGAGGCGACTCGGGTCGCAGAGGGGCAAGTGAAGACACCAGCACTGGAGAGGACACTTTGAGACCTATGACTCAGCAGGAGAGATGTGTCCTAAGAGCTCTGTGAGGGGTTCCTTAGGCACATCCTGCACTGGAATTATTGGACTTAATGAATGCATGTCTAAACTCAAATGCATTGAGGACTTTATCCTTATCCTGGGCCTGGGCATTAATTAAACCTGAGTGAGACTGTCCTTCCTTGGAGGAGCAAGGAGCATGTGGTCTGAGGAGAAGGAGCAGGAGCATAGGGGATGAGCGGAGAGAAGACAGAGGACCACGCCCTGCTGCAGCCTGGGGGAGGGTATCGTCTCAGGTTGTCAGTAAGGGCTTCCTGCAGAGGCGAGGAAGAAAAGAGGGGTTTCCAAGAAGAGGCAGCGTGCCCACTCCACAGAGAGTCCAAGGAATCTACACAAGGCTGTCTGGGCCCAGGAAAGCAGAATGAAACATTATGATTCCTTATCTAGGTTTCTCCTGGATCCTCTCCAGTTGATGCCAGCCTCCCCTGGGTATATAGAAATCTCTTTAAACATCCATACCCAGAGAAAAGTACAAAGGAACGGGCCAAGAACTGGCTGCCTTAGTATGTGGTTGACAAAAATAACCATTCCCCGCGCGTTGTGAGTGGTAAGAGAGCAAAGTGCCAGCATGCGATAGTGCTGGGCAGCCTCATTACTGGGATGGTCTTTTGCTCGTTATCCCTTTCTTTCAGAAGGTCTGTGTCAGGGCCCCTCATTCCAGGAGTGAATTTGATAGATGTTCTATAAGTTCACACTTTTATCTGAGAATTCACAGGATTTTAGGCAGATGAATTGCAGTCTGCTTCCCTTACACATTGTACAAGGCACGATCATAGTACATGGTGAATGTTTAAATTTAAATTTGAATTTTAAAAAACTTATTACAGTAAAAGGTTACATTGTCATTAATCCCCCTTCTAAGCATTCCCTCCGCTTTCAAACACACCCATCATTTTTGCTACTTTCTGACACTGCACTGGATGTCTTCTTTAGTAAGTGTATTTAGAAAGTAGTGATTAAACAATAGAGTGAATGATCCTGTCCAGTGCCATTTGGCAGAAAGGCAGGCTCATAAAAATGTTACCATTTATCTTACCTTCCCTGGCACTGTGTGACTTCTGGCTTAGTCACAATGCCCATGGAGGGTTAGCATTTTGAATAAATTTAGGAAATAAATATCAAGGGAGATGGTGCAGCACAACTAAAGATATTTATGAAGGAAGACTTCCAGAACTGCTGCAGAGAGTAGCAAAAACAATGGGATAAATGTGTTCAAAGCAAGGAGAGTCTGGAGAGTAATGTGCTTTTTATTCCAATAATTTTTTAAATTTTTAAAATATTTCTATTCACTCTGTGTATATCAAACAACTTTCAGCACATTCCCCAAAACTAGTGCAGGCACATTTGTTCTTCACTGTTTGTGTGCTGCCCCTTACCCCATACTCACACGGTTCTTTCTGGCCTTCCAGATTCAGATATTAAAGACATCTGAGGTTACTCAGCACTTGCCCAGGGAGTGCCTTCCCGAAAACCTGGGTGGGTACGTCAGAATCGACCTCGCCACATGGAACTTCCAATTCCTGCCCCAGGTGAACGGCCACCCAGATCCCTTCGATGAGATCATCCTGTCCTCCTTCCCTCCTGCCTTAGACTGGGACTCGGTACATGTTCCAGGTCCCCATGCCATGACCATCCATGAGCTGGTGGACTATGTTAACAGCAGGCAGAAGCGGGGGATCTATGAGGAATATGAAGACATTCGCCGGGAGAACCCCGTTGGCACTTTTCACTGTTCCATGTAAGTAGGACAAGTTTGGCCATCTTAGGTCTCCAGGACGCCCCTGCTGGTGCTCACGGCAGAACGCACACATGCACTCACACATGCACGCACACACGCACGCACGCACTCAGGCCTGCACTCTCTGTCCTCAACAGAGGCTCCTCCTCGTGTTAGGGAGTGGCATCACAACGAGAGCTCCTCCCTTCTAGAAAAGCTGGCTCCTGCTTTGTGCTTGTTACCATGACCTGTGCTGTCACTTCTGAAGGTCCTTGGTGCCAGCCTTGGACTCTCATAATTACATACCTTTGGATATTTTCTTGAAATGGAAATATTTAAGAAAAACGATTCAACATGGGCCTCTCTGTAGTCCTGGACTCACTGTGAGTTCTGATCTGTTCAGTTTTTCCCCCATGGTATTACACAGTGTTGGAATAAAATGCTACATCCTAGGGCCAGGGGTTTAGCTCAGTGGCACTGTGTCTGCCTCTCAAGTGCAAGGTCCTGAGTTCGATTTCTAGAACTGAAAAAAGAAGATCAGAAAAAATATGCTACCTCTTGAAAGATGGAGGTTAGCACATTTAAAAGAATCTATGGTCAGAAAAGAAAATTTCCTCTTAGGAATTTTAACTTTTTTCCTCTAACTAAATCCTACCTCAAAACCATCTGCTAGTCTATAACTCTGATTCATTGCTCTTGCCAATAAGTCATTTTTCTTACCATGTTGCTCTAATTTCTCTTACCATATTTTAGTCAACTACAGCAGAAATCTTTCTCTCCAACTAGTGAAATCTGTTTGTTGGAAATTAGGGAACCTCAGGTTATACCAGATGCCCCTTAAAAAAATAAAAAATAATTTTAAAAAAGAATAAAAGCCCCTTCCAGATGACATAGTTGTTCTCTTCTCAGTTTTCCCATGTATAATGCATGATTGTGGGGGTCTGGGGTCTGCATGATTCTGTGAGCACCTTGGCCCTCAGGACTCTGTCCTGCTTCTTCAGTGTCAGTGAAGAAGATATAAAGGAAAACAATGAGTTAGGAGTCCAAGTTGAAGGCCATAAAAGAACAGAGATGATTGGGATAGACATCAGTAGGCAGAGCAAGAGCACGAAGGAGCGGCTGGGACACAGAGTCTGGTGGGAGGGCTCTGATCTGGTACGCACGAGGCCCTTGGTTTGCTTCCAAGCACTGGGGGGAAATACAGAGAAAGAAAGAGTAGTATAGTATCCGGTGCCATGGCACATGCTCGAAGTCCCAGCTGCTTGAGAGGTTGAAACAGCAGGATCGCCATTGTGAGGCCAGCTTGGGTGACTTAGTGAGACCCTGCATCAGAATTTAAAGAAAAGACTGGGGAACTGAGTGGGAGTGGTCCTGGGTTCATTCCTCAGTACTGCTAAAAAAACAAAAACAAAACAAAGTGCAGAGGGAAAGAGAGCATGTAGGAAAAAGGGTTAGTGTGTTTTTCACACGCACAGCTTTGTCCTCTGCTGTCCGATCAAGACTTCTGTTTGTATTAAATGTCTTTCCCAGTCTTGAGTGGAGGAAGTGCCTGCGAGCAGGGAGGGTGCACTGTTGGGGATTCCTGACCAGCGGCAGTGCTTCTGTGGTTACTGAGGTTAGAGCTGTCTGCTTGGCATCACCAGAACAGGCTGTCACATCACAGAGAATACGCCTGGTCTGATGAGACAGCTCTTCCATCTTGTCTGTGTTGAGCGATGGCGTCTCCACTTGATGGTGGACAGCCAGGGTCCTCATCAGGAGCAAGACTCTGTTACGTCAAAGCGCAGGAGTGCTTGTCCCTGTTCAAGAACTCTGCTTTCCTCAGGACTCTCGGTTATGAGACTAATACTCAAGTGTTCCATATCGCCCAAAGATCTGGGGAACAAGAAGCTTTGTCCCCTTTTGTCTCTTCTCCAAACCATTTTTGGACTTTTTTTTGTTTTGAAATGGGGCCTTACTATTTAGTCCATGCTGGCCTTGAATGCCAGAAGATCCTCCTGGCGCTGCCTTCTAAGTGCTAAGACTGCACCACCAACAAGTGTGTACCACCATGTCCAGCTGGTCTCTTCTAATTATACTTTTTTGACCTTTTCTTTCTCACATTTTTTACTAGTACATATTGGCTGTACAGATCCATGCGTTTCAATGTGGATGTAGCTCACTGGTTCATGTGCCTGCCTCACAAGCACAAGGTCCTGAGTTTGATCCCTGCTACCAAAATTTAAGGAAAAAAAAAAATCATCTGAGTCTCAGATCCATGGATTTCATTTTGGTAGATTTGAACTTGCATAGAATCATTCCTCATGATCCTCCTTGTCCTACTGTCCCCTAGTTTCACATTTTTTGTTTCAATGTGTATAGTATATTATGATCACATTCCATTACTCACCCTCACATCCCCCACCTCGTCCCCTTCCTCATGTCTACCAAGTCTCTCTTCTACTTCCTTGTCATCTTCTTTAGATTCCACATATTAGGGATGTGATATTCTTTCTTTTTTTTTTTTGGTTTTTTGAGACAGGGTCTCGCTTTGTGGTTCAGGCTGGCCCTGAGCTCAGCCTCAAACTCACATCACAGCAATCCTCCTGCCTCTGCCTCCTGAGTGCTGGGATTACAGGTGTGAGCCACCACGCCCGACACTGTGGTATGTGGTACTGATTGCTGGCGGACGTGAGTCTCCACACGCAGTATTTTATGTGGTAACCGGGAATCGAACCTGGGCCCTTGCACTTGCAAGACAGGTGCCAGAACCACTGAGCTAAATCCCCAGCCCTTACCCATTCTTATTGATGAGCACCTGCTGGTTGCATATCCTGGCTGTTGTGAACTGTGCTGCAGTAGACATGGGGATGCAGATGTCCCAATTGTATGCTGTTCTTAATTTCTTCCTGTGTATACCATGGAATGGTAGAGTTCACAGGATAGCTCTATTTATAGTTTTTTGAGGAACTTCCATGCTAATTTTCATAGTGGTTGTATTAATTTACATCCCCACTAGCAGTACAGAAGGGTTCCTTTTTCCTACAGCCTTGTGAGAATTTATTCTTTTTTATAATCTTGCCGATAGCCATGCTGACTGAGGTGAAATGGAATTTCAGTGTGTTTTGATTTGCATTTCCCAAAATTATTATAAGGTTTTTATAGATTCATGTGCAATTACAGGAAGTAATATAGACAGATCACATTTACCCCTCCCATATTTTTCCCCTGTGGTTACATCTTTCAAAACTAGTATAATATCACAACTAGGATGTTGCCATTGACCATATATGCAAATAATTTTTCAAAGTCAAATAGTACAAAGAAAAAAGCCAGTGGCAAAATGGACACCAGTCTCCTCGCTTACCCGTAATTTTGCTGCCTGAAATTCTGCTGCCTGAGTTTTTCATTTTGAACTCTTTTAGGTCTTACTGTGTCCCAGGCTGGTCACTGGGTAATTGTGACTGCGGGATCATTTTTTTCACTCCTTTAGCTATTTCTCCTATGTTTCTTCCAGGATTCTAAGTTAAAATGCTTATAATGCTCCTTGTTGATTTTGATTATAGGTGATACATAGTTCTTACGCCACTCTGTTTCTTCTCTATTTTCCTACTATAACTGTGTGCTATATTTTCTTATTTTACAGGGGATTGAACCTAGGGATGTTCCACCACTCAGCTACATTCCAAGTTTCTTTTATTTTGAGACAGGGTCTCACTAAATTACCAAAACTTTTTATATTTACTTATTTATTTATGTTGGAGACAGGTCTCACTTTGTAGTTCCAGCTGGCCCTGAGCTCACTGTGTAGCCCAGGCAACCCTTACAGCAGTCCTCCTGCCTCTGACTCCCAAGTGCTGGAATTATAGGCGTGAGCCACCATGCCTGGCATTGTGGTATGTGGTACCAGGGATTAAACCCAGGACCTTGAGCTTGCCGGTCAGATGCCAGAACCACTGAGCTAAGTCCCCAGCCTCGAATTATCCAAACTTATGATCCTCCAGCTTTAGTCTTCTGTGTTGCTGGGATTTTGCATGTGTGCCACCATACCTGGCTTATAATAGGCCACAGTGCTAATCAAATCAAGAGTAATTGCATACTTATGGCTTTCATTTTTTTTTTATTGCGGAGTTTAAATGAGCTAGTGTGAAATGATTTTTGTTTTTTCTGGAGCTGCCTAATTTTTTCATTCGCCTTTAGTTTTTTGTGTACCTATGTCTTCATTATTTTGCTGTGTGCTTACTCAGACTTATTTTATACTGTCACTTTCCAAATGGTCAAATAAATCAGATAGTTATTTGGTTCCATTTTTGTCCTTGGAGCCCTCATTTCAGAACTTTCTGTTCTTTGGCTCCCGTCTAAGATCTAACCAGTTATCCTCTGGGTCTCTCCTCCTTTTTATTCTGCAGTTTCCCTTCTCTGGTTGCATCTTGTTTCTTGGTCTCATATTTTATTCTTTCTTCATTTGCACTGCATTTTGCTAATGATATGTTTCTATATTTGAAATAATTTTGTTTCAGAGTTTTTACAACGATGCTATGAGTAGTCTCTTATTTTATTTCTTTTCATGCCTTTTAACTAATCTGCTGTGGTTTTTTTTCCTTCCAGGACATTTTTAGATAATCTCCTTTTCAGTGTAAAAGTTATGCAGTGTTATGCTTAGGTGTGTATCCATTGTTCAATTCATGATGTTGGGCACTTGGTGGATTCTTTCATCTGAAGGCCTATGTTCCTGTGTTCTCCATGTCTAGGACTTTTCTTTGTATGTGTTGGTGGGGAGCATTAAGCCAGAGTCTCACTGTATAGTTCGAGCTGGTCTTGAACCTTGAATTATATAATTAACGGTGACCTAAACCTCTTGGCAGTCCTCCTGCCTCAGCCTCCCCAACCTATGGGATTACTAGTGCATGTCATCACACCACCCTTACTTTTTCTTAAATTTTCCTTGTCTGTTTCATGTCTTTCAGGTCTCCAGGAAACCTAGAGAAGAACCGTTATGGGGATGTTCCCTGCCTGGACCAAACTCGTGTGAAGCTGACAAAGCGAAGTGGCCACCCTCAGGTAGACAGATAGGTGCAGTCTTGTTTGGAGCCCTATTTTCTTTCAAAGTAAAATATACTATAATTCAGTGGTGGTGAACTTCCAGCCTGTGTGCCACAGAAGCCACACAGAGCCCTGTCTGTCAGCTTAGGAGCCAGCCCGTCCAGAAGCCCAGCATAGGATAAACAGCACATATAGAGACCTTGTGCCTCTTGGATAGGAGTAGTGGCATTAGGGGATGGTGTCACAAGCCATGACTCATTAGCTTCAACTTGGCTGAATATTTGCGTGCCACTTGACCTCTAACAGGTTTGTCATTACTAGAATGGAAAAGGACTCTAAACCAGGAAGTTGTGGTTTGAGTTCTGATTTTGCATGATGTATCCTAGACACTCGAGAGTACTGAGTCACAAGTAAATAGATGTAAATGATTTTGGGGGTACAGGGCATACTGGGAATTGAGCCCAGGGCCTTCACACTGAGCTACATCTACTCGCTAATTTTAAAATTTTGAGACACAATCGCACAAAGTTGGCCTTGAATTTGGCATATTCCTACCTCTGCCTCCCAAATTCTTGGGATCATAGGCATGTACCACTATTCCTGGTTTATAAACAACATTCCTTATATGAACGCCTACAGTACAAGGTCTAGTATAGTGTGGATGCTTAGTAAATGTTAGGTTTTTTCTGTCTTTCTTGCATTGTTGTAAATGCATGATCACATGGTCCACCTCACTTGGCATGAGTTTATATGCATAAGGACAAGGCTACTTTGATTTTGAGTGACTTATTTTTCCATCTGTCTCTGAAATCAATTGTAGACACCCATTGTATACATAAATGTGTGGCAATAGAGATGAAATAGTTGACTATGGTATTTAATGTATCAGTTTGATACATTTATAGTGTTAAAAGAAACACAAATGTGTTAATAGAGATATTTAGCAAAAGTTTTACTCACTCTTTATAGGCACCTATAACATCAGTGTCTGAGCCATCATTTGAACCACTTTTAAAGTCAGTCTAACATGGTTTTGCCTTGGGCATCATCTTTATTTCCTTTTAAATATCACAGTATCATCACTGGCAAGTATTCTAAATCAAAAAACCTACTAGAATGATATTAGGGCAGTTTTAAATTTTCATTCATGTTATATCTCAGGCATCCTCTATGTCAAAATCATTTACTTACCCCTTTAAAAAAATTATCTTGAAATATAACTGGTTTATAGCCACTTCCAAATTGAGAATTTTGAGGTGTGCCCAGTATGATGGTTGAGGCCTGTAATCCTAGCACTTGGGCAGTTGAGGCAGGATCACAGCGAGTTCAAGGCCAGCCTAAACTAGTGAGACTTTGTCCCCCCCCAAAAATAATAATAATAATTTTTTAAAAATTGGAAGTGAACATCTGAGTAAGCATTACATTTCTTTGTTTTTTTGATTTCTTTTTGCTGTGCCAATTTTTTCTGGCATATAAGTACATAACCTATATGCATCAAAACTATTAATTAAGGTTGCTATTTCAAAGTAAAGAAATTTATATTTTGTGCCTGTCACAATGACACCTATGACCCCTACCCTATTCATTCTTTGAGGGACTTTTTTTTTTTTTTTTTTTTGAGACAGGGTCTTACTTTGTAGTTCAGGCTGGCCCTGAACTCAGCCTCAAACTCACATCACAGCAATCCTCCTGCCTCTGCCTCCCGAGTGCTGAGATTACAGGCATGAGCCACCACGCCCGGCACTTTGGTATGTAGTGCTGATTGCTGCTGGGCGTGAGTCTCCACACCCAGTATTATATGTGGTTACCGGGAATCGAACCTGGCCCTTGAGCTTGCAAGACAGGCGCCAGAACCACTGAGCTAACTCCCCAGCCCCTTGAGGGATGATTTTGTGAAAGCATCGCTTTGTATTTGACTGTATCTAATGTGTGATTTGGTACTCTAGGTTCATAGTTTTAGTTTCTCTTGACGAGGATGCTTGCAAAGGGTTTACATGTAGGAGTGATAACTCATTGTTTGGCTAAGACCTGAGACTGTGATTGCATGTGCTCTGAAGGATGAATTTCCCTGGTTGGGTTGTATTTATCTGTTTGGTTGACTGTTCTGTGTCCACTCTGTAGAACTGTGCCTGGCATGAAATAGACAAGAGATACATAAGGAACTGAATTCAGAGACTCAGAAATTATTCTAGTTATCCTGTAGTGCATCTGACTATGTTGGCCTGATTTGTGTTCTCCTTATTGAAAACACTGGCATAGCTTTTATTTCTATGATAAATGGAAGATTCAAGTTTTGATTTGTTTTGTTTTTTTGAATATTACTTACTTAGTTTCAGGGGCAAAATATTCCAACGATATATCTACTTTGGGGATTATTTCTTGGTTTTTTGATATTTTAATTAACAAAATTGTATATTTTTATGACTTACAACATAAAATTTGGAAATATGCTTTGGGAAGTGTATACACATTGTGGAATGGTGAAACCAAAACCGGTTATTGGATGCATTACCGATACATGTTATTAGAGCTCTGCTCTTTCATGAGGGCTCTATTGCCCTTGGTCTTAATGGTTCTTGAGGCCTAGTCCCCTCACAAAGCTCTGTCTCCCAGGTCCATCACATTTCACAGTAAGATTTCCACGTAAGAGTTTGGGGAGAGGATATAAGCATTGTCAATAGCAGCACTTTGCCCCTAGGCTGATACTTTATCTCTGAGGTCATTTTCTGTTTTAATATATGATGATCCCTCTGAATGTGCTGATGTAAATTCCCAGAGACAGGTGCTATCAGAGATAAGTTTATGAAAGCTGATATTTTTTACGATGAACAGTAGTATCTTCCTTTTTTTTAAAGATGGTATCTTAGGGCTGGGGAGTTAGCTCAGTGGTTCCGGTGCCTGTCTTGCAAGCGCAAGGACCTGGGTTCGATCCCTGGTAACCACATACCATACTGGGCATGGAGACTCACGCCCAGCAGCAACGAGTACTACATACCACAGTGCCGGGCATGGTGGCTTACGCCTGTAATCCCAGCACTCAGGAGGCAGAGGCAGGCAGATTGCTGTGATGTGAGTTTGAGGCTGAGCTCAGGGCCAGCCTGAACCACAAAGCGAGACCCTGTCTCAAAAAACCTAAAAAAAAAAAAGATAGTATCTTACTGTTTGGTTCAGACTAGCCTCAAACTCATGATCTTCCTGCCTCAGCCTCCCAAATGCTGGGATTATATGCTATCATTTATTTATTTATTTGCTTATTTATTTATTTATTTATTTTGGTGTTTTGAAACAGCCTGTATCGTTCAAGCTGGCCTTAAACTCACTGTGTAGTCCAGGCTGGCCTCCAGCTCTTCTCTAACCTCCTGCCTCAATTTCTGAGTGCGGCTGAGATTGTGGGCATCTGCCACTATGCCTAGCTGTAAATCTCCTTTAAACAGATAACATTCTTTTCCAATTATGTAGGTAACTCTTGGAGTGACTGCTTACACTGTAATTGTGTGACAGTGTTGATTCTTACAACAAGGGACTCTTCTGTACTGTTTTGTACCCTTTCTGCTGGGTCCTTGAAAGTGTACAACCAACTGGCACAGGCCAAGAAGTAGCTACATGGCCGTCGGCTGCGTGCAGGAGGCTTTGGGCGGAGAACCCTGGACAGCTGGGTGAGCTTTAACTTGCTGGGTCTCCTGAGGTTGCCCAGTAGTTCAGTGATGTTCATGCCAGGGTGGAACAGTAATGGTGTGAGGTTAGTACTGGATGCTGGAGGAGAGTTGAACAGGAAAATCGTGGCTGAATACATAGTGGGTACTGTCAGGAGACAGACTGACTTAATGGAGACATCCCCCAATATGACCCTGACACAGCTGTGCCTGGGCACAGACAGTTCTGGCTGCCCTTACCTCTGAGGACGCTGTAGAGAAAGGTTGCCTGATCAGGAAGGATCGACTCCATCTTCTGCAGAGTGGAGTAGGGCTTTTTTCTGGGGTGCTGTCTGTAAAGACTTTCATTTTATATTTATTTACTTATTGTGTTAGATAAGTGTAGCTGAGGCTGGCCTTGAACTCACTATGTAGTCCAAGCTGGCCTCAAATTTAAGGTGACCTTCTTGTCTGTCTCGAGTGCTGAGATTCAGGCATGCATTACCGTGTCTAGTATCCATGGGGACTTCTTCTCTTGTCCAGTGTCCCTCACACTCTCTTCTGCCTGGTTATTGCCTTATTTAATACATTCTCAACTACTCACACTGAGACTTGGAACTCTACCTTTGCCATCATCTCTTCCTTGGTCAGCAGAGACTCAAAAAGATATTGGCCAAAACCTTGTAAATTTAATGATAATATATTAAGTGAATGAGACTGCAGATGTGGGGAGGGGGAAGAAGACCCTTCAAGAAAAGGCTCAGGAGCTCACCTAGCCTCCCTGAGTTGGCGGGAAGCCCTGTGTGAGTGCAGGCGGTAGTTGAGGCTTCATTGAGACATAATTCATATGCCATACAATCCAATCATTTAAAGTGTGTAAGTCACAGGCTGGAGATTTAGCTTAGTGGTTCCGGAGCCTGCCTAGCAAGCGCAAGGTCCCCGGTACAACATATCACAATGCTGGGCATGGAGGCTCATGACTGTAATCCCAGCACTTGAGAGGCAGAAACAAGAGGATTGCTTTGAGTTCAAGACTAGCCTGGTCTACATAGTGAGTGCAGGGCCAGCCTGAACTATAAACTAAAAAACAAAAAACCTTTAAAAAAATTTTATATATATATATATATATAATATATAATATCTCTCTCTCTAGAGAGAGAGAGAGTGCATAAGCCAGTGAGTTTTAATATATTCAGTATCTGTGTTATGACAAATACCTGCATCTCCTCCCTCCTTGCTATTGCCAGAGGATCTGTATATGGATATACCACATTTTATTCACAAATTCCTGGAAGGACTTGCTATTACTTCCACTTTTAAGCTGTCGTGAACAATGTCATCATGAATATTGGTGTACATGGTCTTGTGTGCATTAGATTTATGTAGCTTTTTTCCTTGGCAGTGAGATTGCTGGGCCTACAGAAATCCTCTTCAACCTTCAGAGGAACTGCTTCCAAAGTGACTGTACTTGCTTTCCCCCGGAGCGTGTGTGAGGGATGTGATTGCTCCAGATTCTTGTCAACACTTGTTATCCATTCTTTTTTCACCTGTAGCCATCCTAGTGGGTTTGAAGTAGTGTCTATTGTAGTTTTATGTGTTTCCCTGGTATCAAATAATGGTAATCATCTTTTTTGTGTGCTTTTTGGCTATCTGTAAATCCACGACCTTTTTGCTCAGTGTTAAAATGAATCATCTTTCTGTTGAGTTATGAGGTTTGTTTTTGTTTCTGTTTTTTTGAGCTAGGGTCTCACTTTGCAGTTCAGGCTGGCCCTGAGCTCACTATGTAGACGAGCTTTGAATTCATAACTATCCTCCTGCCTCTGCCTCCTGAGTGGTGGGATTACGGGTGTGAACCACCAGGCCTGGCATTGTGGTATGTGGTACTGATTGCTGGTGGGGCATGAGTCACCACACCCAATATTGTGGTACATAGTTACTGGAGATCAAGCTGAGGACCTTGGACTTGCAAAGCAGGCGCTGGGAACCGCTGAGCTAAATCCCTAGCTCTGTAAGTTATTTTTGTACTCTAGATATAAGTTTCTTATCAAATAAATGCCTTTTTTTTTTTGAGACACATCTCACTTTTGTAGTTCAGATGCTGGGATTATAGGCATGAGCCACCCTGCCCAGCACTGTGGTATGTGGTGCTGATTACTTATGGGTGAGTCACCACACATTATGGTATGTGGTACTAGGGATTGAACTCAGGACCTTGCGCTTGCAAGGCAGATGCTGGAACCACTGAGTTAAATCACTCACCCATAAGTGCATTATTAAATGCATTTTGTGGATTGATTTTTCACTTATTTGAGAGTGTCCCTTGAAACATGTGTTTACTTTTTAAAAATTAAAACAATTTTGTGCCACTGGGAATTGAAATAGGACCCTTTCCCTGAGCTACAACCCCAGTCTACCTACCTTTCTTCCTTCCTTTTTTTTTTCTGAGACAGGGTCTCGCTTTGTAGTTCAAGCTGGGCTTGAACTCACTATGTACCCCAGGATATTGTCAAACTCATGGTGATCCTCCTGCCTCTGCCTCCCGAGTGCGAGGATTACAGGCGTGAGCTACCATGCCCTGCTGCCTTTCCATATGGGTTTTTGTTGTTGTTTTTTTTTTTTTTTTTTTTTTTTTGACTCACTATGTAGCCCAGACAATCTTCAAACTAAAACAATCCTGCCTCAGCCTCTCAACTGCTGAGATTATAGGCATGTACCACCATATCCAGGTGTTATTTCTATTACTTATTTTGAGACAAGATTTCAAACCCTTAAATCTCTCTGGCCTCAGACTCCCAGAGTGCTGGGGTTATAGCTATGTGCCAGTGTGCCTGACTAAAGCTTTTTAGTTCTCTTGTAGTCCAGTTTATCTCTTTTCTTTTTTGGCCTGTTACTTTGCTGTTATATTTAAGAAGGCTTTGCTTAACCCAAGGTCACAAAAGTATTCCTTAATTTTCTTCAAAGAGTTTTATAGTTTTAATCTCTTGCATTAATGTCTTTGGTCCATTTTGAGTTAATGTTGTGTCTGGCATCAGGATGGGGCCCACTTGATTTTGTTCCATATAGGTGTCCAGTTGGCCCTGTTGCCCCTTACTGTCTGCCGACCAGGACAAGCACCACACTGGGCTCATGCTTACCCAGGACCTTCTCCTGTAACTCTGATGCTAACTGCCATGCATGCAATGATATCTCCTCTTTCCCATCAGACAGATTACATCAATGCCAGCTTTATGGATGGGTACAAGCAGAAGAATGCTTACATAGGCACCCAGGGTAAGTTGATACGTCCTTCACGTGTTTATCTTGTGTCACCTGCTTTGTACCAGATAATGGCGTAGTTTGTAAAGAAAAGGTGACTCGATACCATGCTGTAGTACTAAATTTTGTCCTTTTGAAAAGGTTGGTGGTGGTAGAAAAGCACATGGGAGATACAGGCATCATGTACCTTGTGTGCTTGGAAAACACAAATACTGCACATCTGCAGCGGAAGCCAAAGGAGCAGGGCCTGAGATGCTTTTCACATCCACAAAGGGTACAAGAATGGCAGTGGCATTTTCCAAGGGTCAGGTCCAGTGTGGTACAAGCGGTGTCTTTCCTGGGTCCTGAGTCATCATAGCATATGCCAGTCGTACATGCCAGGAAGTGCTGTGAACCAGGTGGTCTGTGTGAGGTCTAACAGTGCAGTCCTGCAGACCAGGAGGAATTCAGGTGCAACTGACATTTGTGCTTATGTGGGCAAGCGCCTGTCCACCAAGCCTCTGCCTCTCTCAAGAATCTGACTTCCTTTTCAAAGAAGCTGGGAGGAAGCTAGGGACAGAGCCCAGTGGTCAGGCACATGTTCGAGGCAGTCGTTCGACACCCAGCATGAAGAAGAGAAGAATGTGGGGCCGGGGAGTTAGCTCAGTGGTCGCTCCTGTCTTGCAAGCGCAAGGGCCTGGGTTTGATTCCCCGGTAACCACATAACAATACTGGGTGTGGAGACCCACACCCAGCAGCAACCAGTACCACATACCACAGTGCCGGGCGTGGTGGCTCACGCCTGTCATCCCAGCACTCGGGAGGCAGAGGCAGGAGGATTGTGATGTGAGTTGGAGGCTGAGCTCAGGGCCAG
>PVIR01026700.1:0-23635 GCA_004026965.1 Petromus typicus | reverse complement strand
TCAACAGGAGAGAACCCAAGAGTGACTGAGGGCTGTGAAACCTGCTCCTCCAGATGGGCGGCCGGAGTCCTGGGAAACTGGTTAATTTTTAAACCGACCTTACAAACAGGGCAGTCCTTCTGCCAGCCCTGCCAGCTTCCAGTGGTGGCCCGACTGTAACTTTGGGGGACCTCCAACAGCCCATTCCTTCTCTGGTCTCCAGTTCTCACTGTAAGAGAAAGCCTGACCACCTTCACACTCATCAGGAGTGCCTTTCCAGGGGTTCTCTGCGGCCAGTTTCTTCGTTTTCCAGAGCCTGGGTTGGGGAGGCTGATGGCTTGGTCCAGGGGGTAGCAGGGCAGCAACTGGCCTAGACATGAACCCAGATCTGCCAGGCTCAAGGCCTCCTCTAAGGGATGCATACAGCACCCTGAGGTTTCTGTCACTCATGTTCTAGGGTGACGCCTTTCACAGCCCCTCAGTGTGATGTTCCTCACAGGGACTGCTGACCCGGGAGAAGCCCAGGTTGTGCCACTTTGACCTGGCTGGGCCTCAGCTTCCCATCTGTGAAACAGAAGGGACCCAGCAGGGGTGTGGTGGTAGTTAATGCTGGCTTCAGGTCTAACTTTAACTGTGACATGATTCTAGGGGGACAGGTGAGGAACCCCAAGTGTGTGTGTCCACCCCAATAGGGCAGATCAGGTAGCTGGGCCAGGGGATGGTGGGAGTCTTTTTGGCATAGGGCAGCGTTTCCTCAACGCTATACTTTCCTACTATACTCCCTGCCCCACTGTGTCTGGGCGTAGCCTCTGCTTTTACGTTTTCTTGTGCACTTAAAGTGAAGACATATGGATGAAAATAAATGCTCCTCCCACATTATTCCCTCTGCCCCAGTTCCTACTTTGTGAAACTCAGATCAAGGCCAGAGTCCAAGATGTGGTCCCTGGCAATGACTCAGTTTTCCAATCTGTAAAACGGGAACAATCACAGGTCACCCAGCCCAGGCTGTTGTGGTATTTAATCCTCAGGTCAACTCAGCACGCCTGCAAGGGGTGAGCATTCCGTTGGTGCACGAATGCCCCTTGCCAGAGAGGTGGACTGGGGAATATAGAGTGGAGGGAGAGAATTTTGGCCCCAGGAGCTGACTGAGGCCAGAGGCGGGGAGCTGTCCAGAGGCGGGGAGCTGTCCAGAGGCGGGGGGGGGCGGGGGGGGGGCGGGGCTTCTTCCAGGGCCCCGCCCTTCGGACCCCAGGCTGTAGCCGCGCGGGTTCTGTCCCAGGTCACGGGCTGGGAATCCGTGTCCGCGCGCTTCCTCCTTCCTCCTCCTCCGGCTGCCTGCCGGGCCCCTCCTCCTGCTCGCGCGCTCCCTCCCTCCCTCCTTTTCCCTCCCGGCCGCCGCCTCCTCCTCCTCCCTTTCTCTCTCGGTCTGTCTCTTCTGGCCTGGAATCCATTCCGGCCCAGGAGCCGGAGCGGCGAGGCCGCCGTCTGCCCGTCGCTGGCCGCCCCAGTTCGTCCTCCCGCGTCCGTCGCCGGTGCGCCCGCCCGCCCGCGCCCGCCGCCCAGGTGAGCGCCCCCGCCCCCGCGGCCCAGGTCGGGCGGGCCCAGGAGCCGCGCCCCAGGACCCCGGCACCAGATCGCGGGCCCGCGGGGCCCCTGTCCGCTTCCCACCGCGCACCCCCAGGCCGAGACGCGATCCTAGAGCGCTGGGCGGCTTGGGGGAACCTGCCTGGCGCGGCCTTTTGTTGTGATGCCGCGGGGGGAGGGGGCTGGGCAGAGGGCACCGGGGGTCCCAACCGCGCGGGGACCCCTCCGGCCCGCCTTCCTCCTCCCCAGAGGAGACTCGGGCGAGCCGGGCCGAGCCCAGGCCAGGTCTAGGCCAAATCCGAAATCTGAGCCAATCGGCGCCGCCTCTGGCCGTGGCTGCCGGGCCAGGCGCCCCCCGCCCCCCGGGAGAGGTGGGGGCGGAGGCAGAGCCTGCCGAGGGGCGCCGGCCTGGGCCGGCCGCCTGCACCTCACTGTCCTCCCTGGGCCTCGGGTAGGGCCTGGTGCTGCTGGCCTGGAAGGGACTGGGCCACGATGCGTTTGGTCCCCACAGCCCCCCGCCCCGCCCCTGAGCAGGCCCAGCTACCAGCCGGCTCAGAAGTTGGCAAAAGTTTTGGGTTCACCACTAGGCCAGGTCCATTTGCTTACCTGGTCAGGGGCTGTGGAAGAGTTTGAGTGCCTGCGTGGCCACCACTTGCCAACCTTTCTGAGCCATGGCTCCCCATCCGTGTAGGTGGGCCTACTGGAGGAAGGGCAGGTGAAGGGTGGGGTGGATGGAAGCCGCTCACCTGTGGGAAGTGCACAGAGGCCCTGGGTTCCTCACTTGGATTGAGAGTGTCCACAGGGGCTTGTGGAGCCTGGGCAAGGCTGAGAGTCTCGTGGCCTGTGTCTAACTGGGGCAGTGGTCCCTGGGTCACCTGGTGAAGCCAGGCCCAGCCACAGTGCAGCTGAGATCAGATTTGATTTCCAGGGAGGGCCGGGCTAGCCCTGCCCCAGAGAGGTGAAGTGAAAGAGTGAAGAAAACTATGCTTCTTGTTTCTCTGGTGATGGAGGCCAAGGGACTACCCCTTGGGGTTCCAGGGTATGAAATGGGGCCGTGCAGGTGAAGATTCTATGTGCTGGTGCATGTGGGGACCTGGGGCGTAGTAGGACTCAGCGAGCGCGTCTTGTGCTGGCTGAACCAGGTAGGGCACGGGGTTGAGTATGAGGTAGGGTAGGGGGTTGAGGGTGCCGCTGTCTTAGAGCTCCTTTTCAGAAGAGGAGGGGTTAGTTCCCAAAAAGTGCCCCAGAATCCCTTTAAAAATAAATAGCCTCGACACCACCCTGTCACCCACATCCTCGTGCAACTCTGCTCCCTCTGGCCTTGGTTTTGTCAAGTCTAAAATGGAGTAGTAATAACAATAGCTCAGGTATCTACTGAGACACTCTTGTCTCTCCTCATCTTACTGAGGAGGAAACTGAGGCTCAGAGAAGGAAGTGACTTCACCCAAGCACTGCAGTGGGGAGCTGGAATCAGAGGCCCTATCCCATGCCCCGGGGCCCTTCTTGGGTTGCCCAGGATGGGACAGGCACCCGATGGTCTCAGCGAAGACCCGCTACTTCATGACAGATGCAAGCCATGAGGCCTTCCTAGGGACGTGGTGTGCTCTGGTGATGTGGTCTTTCCACCCTGGGAAGTGACTTGCTGTGTGTCACCTCTCAGCTGACTGCCCGCCTTGGCTCTCTGGTGCACCCCGGGGCTGATCAGGTCTGCCAGGAGAGCCTTGCCTTTGGGAGCTCTGGATCCCCTTGTTGCCCTCCCATCCAGGCTTGGCTGAGGCCGGCTCTCCCAGGGAGAGCCTGTCCCACATCTTCTGCTCCCTGGGCTGGCTCTCCTGGGGCCATGAGTCTTTCCAGCCCACAGCCTAGCTCTTGCTTTGTCCCTGATTTTCACCCTGGGGGAGGGGGTGTCACCCTCCCTGAGCCTGGGAGCTGGTGCTTGAACTGAGAGGAGCAGCTTCCTAGCAGCAAAGGCCTGGAAGCAGTGCTCTTCTCCGCTCCTGCTCAGATACTTCTAAGGGTTCCTGGGGTTGTGAGCAGGATTCAGTCTGGCGAGTACTTGCGGGGGAGTTATGATCAGGTTCTTGGCCTCTCAGAAGTTTGAATCTAGAGCCAAATAGCAAACAAGTTGCGAGACAAATTAATATACAATCTCGGATGAGATAAGGCTCAGAGAGAGGCCTGGGAACATGGGAACCTTGAAGGAAACATGAGGGGTTGGCCAGGCATGAAGCTAGGGCAAGATGGGCCAGGCTGCAGGGAGCGCACATGCAGAGGGCCTGAGTGGAGGAACACGGGGACGCCTAGGAGGCCGGAGCACAGAATGGAGTGAGCGAGAGGGACTGCCAGGCCTTGTTATCAACAGTGCTGGACCCGGTGGAGGCCCCAGGCCTTGGGGAGGAGTTTGGCGCCATCTTTACACAGGGCCTGATTGGTATCCTCTGTGTGAACAGCACTTGCTGGGGAGCTGGCCGTGGTGGAGGCTGGTCCGCTCCTTGAAGGGCTGCTGGAGGTGAGGTGGAGGTCAGGGAGCCAGAGGTGACCAAAGCACCTGTGGAAATGATGTGTGGGCGGGCCTCGCCAAGTATCAAGAGGAAAAGGTATGTGAGGCTGGGCTTCTAAGTTCGTCAAGTGGGAGTTGGACAGCAGGAAGGCCAGACTGCCTGTTAACCAGAGATTAGGGAAGCGCAGGAGGGCTGGAAGCAGGGTGAGAGAACCCAGGAGGGTCAGCCAGAGAGATGGTGATGGAGGTGCCTGTGAGTTGGGCGGGGCTGGGTTCAAGCTCTCTCCGACCCTCTTGTCTTTTTGAGGCTTAATTTCTTTATCTAGAAAGTGCGGTGGTGGGTATCTTCTTTCCAGGTTAGGATTAAAAAAGGGCTTTGTCCTGAGTACCTGGTCCCAGTAGATCCTCAGAAAATGGGCACTTCTTTGACTGTGTTACACCTAACAGATCGTTGGCAGGTCTTATGCCTCACCAGCTGTGCGGTCACAGCCTTGAATGATGATCTCATTGAATCTGAAGAGCTGGTCCAGGGGACATTGGCAGTTAAGGTCACCCATGTGTGGGGTGACCTTGAGCCCCTCCCTGCCCTCCCTGAGCCTTCTTTGTGTGAGAGAAGGCTGAACTGGGGAGCATGCCACAGTCCAGGGCTGCTCAGCTTCTTGAGAGCCTGCAGTAGGTGAGATTGGGCGTGTTTTCCAGAGGTGAATATTAAGACCCAGAGAGAAAAAGCCACTTGTCTGTCAAGTGACAGAGCCAGGCCTAGGCCCCAGTGCTGGGTACTCCCTAGGGCTCTTCAGGTCCCTGCAGGCCTCAGAGGTCCTGTGAAGGCCCCACTCCTAGCTCTGAGCTTTGACCAGAGCCGCATTTCCTGCCTCAGATGGTGACCCCCTGCTCTTCGCTCCATTGGGTTCCCACAGCCTTTTACTTCCCCTGTGCTCCTCCTCCTTCCCACCCCCTTTATCATCCTGGGAAACTGCTCTGGTTTCCATTTGAATGGGGGAGGACAGGACACTTCCTCTGATGGGGCCTCAGTTTCCTCACCCAGGAAGTGGAATAGTGAATCATGGCTCCCAGGGTACCTGAAGCAACAGAAATAAAGTACTTTGCACCAATTAGGTGCTCAATAAATTAGGGTGGGGAAGTGCTAAGCATGACCTGAGGTTCTTCCCTGTTTGGCTGCTGAGGCTCCTTCCTGGGTTTGAGTTTCTGGAACTGAGCTGTGGGTACCAGGATTTGTACTTCACAGGACAGGGGAGGGGGGAAGCTCTAGTGGGCTTGTCCTTGTCCTTGAATTCTAGCCTCATTCCCAGCTGAAAGTCCCAGGTTAAGGCACTTAGCTCCTGTGGACCTCTGCCTCCGAGTGCCTCATTTATGAGAATTAAATCTGCTAACGTAATTGCAATGGCTTCAATCTGTGGATGTTCAGTGAATCTTACATCTTTTTTTTTTCCTTCTTTCTCTTTATTCCTTTGGCTTAGATATCATCCAGTCCTGTTTTGGCCCAAAGCTCAAATCCCATAGACTTGAAGTTTTGTGTTGAAAAGTATTCTGCGGTCTAGACTTGGCTTTGTGGGAAAGAGTGTGGTGATAGATTAGTAATGCCTGCCATGGGCAGAGGATGAGAAACTGGTATATGTGTCATGTGTTTGTCATTCCTCATCCATTCAGACCTCTTTTTTTCACTGTGGGGGAAATGAGGCCAAATAGACTCAGGGAAAATCATCCAGGCTGGAGGAAAAATGCAGATCTGTCTTTTGATCTAGCACTCTCCCCAGCTTGCCTGTCTGTCACTCTGCTGAGGTATACCCTGTGGCCTGAGTCGAAGGATTGGTAAGTGAGGAGCTGAAACCCAGGCCCCCATCTCTGTACTTGTTGTTGTGGGACCTTGCATAAGTGATTCACTCCCAGACTGGGACCCTTCTGCTCCCCCTACCTCCAGAACTACCCAGACAAGTTCCAGAATAAAAGGAGAAACTAAAAGGGAGAAGTTAAATGGTCTTGGGCTAGTCCCTTCATGTCCTGGTCACCTGCAGCCTCATCTGCACAGTGTGGAGATTGTGGAGACTGTAGGAGGGGATCATGGCTGCTGTCTTCTTTGGGGACAGGGTCCATCTGAGTCCTCTTTGGTTGCTTGAGTAGGGCAGGGTCATCTGGGATGGGTAGGGGGTGGCTGAAGGCTGTGGAGCTGTGGGAGACAGTAGGATGGGGTCTTTGAATCCTTGGGCCTGCTGAGCTGGGGGCTGGGAACAAGCCGAGTGCATGTGCCGGGGTGGAACCAGGCTCCAAGTGGCATCAGGAAGCCTGGCCTCCCTGTCAGGGATTGATTAGCTTCTCTCTGGCTGCTTTGTCCGAGTTTGTGGCCTTCGCTGTACTTTGCCTCATGCTGATATACACACGTTGTGCCCTCCAGAGCTAGGTCACAGTGAGGTTGTCCTGTCGTGAGGGTGGGTAAAACTTTTATTCCCATTCCGAAGAAGAGACTGAGGCCCAAAGAAGTTAAGGTTTGGGTACAATCACCCAGGAAGTAAAGTGTGAGCCTATACTTTTGGTATCTGATTCCTACTGCCTGGTGCGGCTGACATTTTTCCCAGGTGGTGCTGGGAGCAAGTGACCCTGACTCTCTGGCTGTCCAGCTGTGGTGGATGGGTTTCCATTAAGACCTGAAGTCTGGGGTTCGATGGGAGTAGAAGGACCTTTAAAGCCAATTGGCTGGGGGTTTGAATACTGGGTTAGCCATTGGTGTGCTAAAATGAATTCTCTGAGCCTCAGTTCCCCCATCCGAGAAATGGGGATGAAGTGTGAGTACCACTTTTGACAAGGTGGTATGAGGACCAGCTCCCCCAAAGTGTGCTGAGTGTTGGCCTGTTGGGTCTGCACCCAATAAATGCTTAATGTTCATGATTCCCTGAGGAGGCAGGAAGCTGGGGCCCTGCAGGCCAGCTGACCTGGAAGTCAGGACTTTCCTGGTCACTGAGGTCTGTGGTTGGTGCATCTGGCAGGCGGAGAATGGTGGGAAGGCTACCTGCAGACAGGTAGGCTTGGCTGTTGGGTTGCTTGGAAGTCATCAGCTCCATCTGGCCTTTCTGGATCCAGATCCTACCTCAGTCCTTGCCTGCCTGTGACCTGCCATGGCATCCCTGTGTCGTGTTATGCTGAGACCACATGTTATGTCCAGAGAGCCCCTCCCTGAGTGAACCTGTCTCTTCCCCTCCTTCACAGCCCTGGCACATTCTTCCATGAATGACAAGTCATCGGGTTCTTTTGCCTCTAAGGGCATGTGTGGTAATCATCACTCTCCAGGGCACAGCACTCTGTAGTTTACAAGCACTTCCCACAGTCACCTCTGAGCAGGGCTGGGAGGATGACAGAGCTGCCATAATAATCTTCATCTGGTCTCAC
Source organism: Petromus typicus (assembly GCA_004026965.1). Lineage (NCBI taxonomy): Eukaryota > Metazoa > Chordata > Mammalia > Rodentia > Petromuridae > Petromus > Petromus typicus. Next base: position 16,173 of record PVIR01026700.1, on the reverse strand, counting down.
GCTGGGCTTCTGCCAGGGACTGTCTCTGCTTGGGCAGCTGGGATAACTCCCCCCTGCCCAGGCTCCCAGGGTCCGTGAAAACCTCGCTTTGTTGTCAGAGGAGGATTTGGAGGCTCAGAGAGGTGGAGTAGCTTGTCTGAGCCCCACAGCACTGAGGGACCCATCTTGGAAGTTCTTTCTGGGAGTCAGACAAGAGGCACATTTTATTTTCCTCCCTACCGGCTCTGCGCAGAGACCACTGGGTCTTTCCCTTGGTGCTTGCGATCCCTCGAGCCCTCCTTCCCAGTGCTCAGCAAAGGACTGTGTCTCCTCTTCACTACACTGGTCCACTTCACCTAGAGAAACCGAGACGGAGGAGCGGAAGGGCCTGCCCAAGGGCACATGTGCGTGGGTTTGAACCCGTCCCCTGGACGTCGCAGCCCTTCTCTGAGTTCCGCCTGACCTCTGTCACCCCTCAACCTCCCTGCCCTCCTCTCTAGGCAGCATGGCGACCGGAGGCTCCTGCACTCCAACTACTGTGGGGCTTCGGGCCTCACCTCCCATCTGAGGGATGGGCCTGCTGTCATGCCCCTGCCATGGGCTTGTTCTGCGGCTTGGGTATGGCTGTTGCATGCTTGGTGCCCGGAGGTAGTCAGTGCTCAGTAGGTGCTGGCTGATATTTTATTGTGATTTGTACCAATCTCGGGAGGAGGGGAGTAGCCTCCAGATGGGGAGACTGAAGTTCAGAGAAAGGGAATAGCATTGACCACGCCACCAGGTGCTGCCATGGAAGGCACCTGGGAGGTATCCCAATGCCAGATGGGGAAACTGAGACAGACCTTGGGAAGAGCCATAACCAGACTCCAGTTCCCAGTCTTCAGGCTGAGTGGAAGCCCCCTTGTCTACTTGTTTGCTCCAGACTTTGGGCGCGATCCTGCCCTCATGGAACCTGTTTCCTTATCTGGGTAATGGGGGTAATAAAAATGTGCATGTTGGGGCTGTAATCATCTCCATAAAGCATTCTGCTCAAGTCCTGATCTAGAGGAAGCACCCAACAAATAGCCAGAGGAATAACATCCTGTCTCCTTCAGGACTCAGTTTTCTCATCTGTGCAGTGGAGCCAGCAGATTCTAACACCTGTCTCAGGAGTGGCCCTCCATTCTACCACCTTAGGCGGGGTGAGGTTGAGGGTGGCAACTAGGGGCTCCTATTCCATTGGAGTGGGCAGGACTGTGCCCTATGGGCTTTGTTCTGAGCTGCTCCAAGTCCCCAAAGCTTGTCTGCTTTGCAGGCCACTGGATCTGTGTGGCTGCCAGCCGCTACCCCAGCATCTGGCCTACCTGGCCTGGGCCAAATGGCTTCTTTCTTTGACCCCAATTTTCTCACCGCTGAAATAGGAGCAGAGGTTTTCCCTCAGAAGGCTGTTAGGAAGACTTGACAGGCGCCTCACTTCCCCCCATTATCTCCACACCAGGCTTCTAGAAAGTGTCATGGCTGACCGGCAGTGGTCAAGGTTCCGAGGATGGGCAGGATTCTGACTGGCAGGAAGGGGCAGTAGCCTTCCCGGTAGGGACCAAAGGCTGGGGTGGGATGGTTTTCAAGCCCTGTGGCGGGTGGCCTAGGTGGGAGGGGCCCAGGATTTGGACTGCCCCTGGCTTAGTGTGCGGCCTGGTGTGGACCGAGGGCCCTTGCCTTCACCAGCTCTGCTGCCTGAGCCCGAGGAGCAGCCACCTGCGCTCCCCACCCCCCACCCCGCCAGGTGTTCCCGAAGGCCCCGGAACCAGATGAGCCACCGTTCTATTTGGGGACAATTCTGCCGTTCCCGTTTCTCTCCTGTGCCCTAGTTTTAGAAACGACGTGGGTTTGGTTACCAGTTGGCCATTTGCAGAGAGCTCCCCCCTCTCCGCCCACTCCGCCCAAACCTTAGATCTGTGGGCATTGTGGGCAGAGCACACACTCGCCGCCACTGAGTTCTCTGGCAAGAAGTGGCAGCTGGCCTGGATTGTGTAGTGGTGATGTCTGCTGGGGCCCCAGGGAGGCACTCTGGGGGAGACGGCCCCTACTTCGGGGCTGGTGCTGCACGAAGGGCAGAAACCCAGCCAGTGCCCAAGCCGTCTGTGGAGGAAGGGACCCTGCACAGGCCTGGAGGCGGGAAGTGGCCTCGTGTGGTTGTGCAGCACGGGGAGGTGGGAGTGGCAGGTCATGTGCGGGGTGGTTAGAAGTAGACAGTTAATGTGGCTTCTCTTCGGGTTATGGGACTGTAGTCTGGGAGCAGGGGAGGTCCTGGTGGCCTCATGCCCACAGTGTGAAGTAAGGACAAAGAGAAGGGGCAGCGTGTGGGGGCTGGCTTCAGGCAGGGATCAAGACCCTGAGGTGGGGCAGGAGGAGGGGGCTGGGTGGGCCCTTTGGGAGTGAGGGAACCTCACTCTGTTCTCCAGGCAAGGGAACCTCCTGTGGGCAAGGTCCTGCGGCTGCCGTGGGAGGGCAGGGTCTTGGGATCGTGGTGCTTGAGCCGCGGCTGAGGGTGTGTTGAGTGCAGCACCTTGGGGGCCACGGACGTGCATAAATCCTGGGCAAGTGGGAGGACCCATGTGCCCACACTGGGTAGCCTGGCTCAGGCAGGGCAGCTTCGCCCAGGTGGCTGTGGAGGCTACTGCAGATGAGCCTAGAGAGAAAGTGGGTGCCAGTGCCCTGGTCCTTATGCCCATGCAGCCTTTCCTGGAAGCGCAGGCACAGGCTGACAGGAAGTGGAGATGAGATGCAGCCCAGCTGCTGGTACCAAGGGTGCCTGGGGTGCGGGTGGAGGGCTCCAGGTCGGGGCAGGTCTCCCTCCCAGGGCAGGGCACCTGTGGCCGAAGGGCCAGCTCCTGCCTCTCTTAGACCTGTGTTGTGCTGCCAGCTTGGCCTGGCTTTGAGCTTTATCTGTTTCTGAAAATCTTTGTCTAGTGTCTCTGGCCTTCTGAGCCTCAGTTTCCCTCTCTGCAGAAATGGGGTCATCCTAGAGCTTCCTCCTGGGGCCCTCAAAAGGGTGAGCCAGTCTCTGGAATGCAGGATCAGCCTCTCTGGGCTGCCTTTGAGCTGTGGCCCCCCACTGCCTGCGGTGCAGAGGGACTTCCGCTGGCCCTGGATTTCTGCAAGGAGCACAAAGCCCCTTTGTGGTGGCACAGAGGGAGCTTGGAAGTCCCCCCCTGGGAGCAGGGCCCGCCTGCCCCTCCTCTACACTCATCCCCAGGGAGAAGGAGCTTCCTGAGACCCGGAGGGTGAGGGTGGGAAGCTGCAGCTGGATTGTGAGCTGGAGCCGTGATGGCTGGTGATTCTGGGTGGGCCCTCTGTTCTCCCAGGCCAGCTTCTTGGGCCCTCTGTGGTGCCCTGCTCATTCATTCATCCCTTCACTCATTCATTCATTCATTTATTCATTCGTCACCAAGCGCCCTGTCCGTGTTAAGCCCTATGCTTGTGGCCAATGTCTGTTCGGGCCCCGGGGTAGGTGCCCACACTCCCAGTCGGTCACTGTTGGGTCTGACACTCACCACAGAATAGTCAGCCTTGAGGGAGGCAGAAGTGGCCCTGTCCTCCGGAGACATATACCACGCAGTGAGTCACTTCCTGGTCTAGGCCAGAAAGGGGAAGTTGAAGGCCCTGACTGGGGCTGAGGGGTCTAGGAAGGCTTCTATGGCAAGGTGGCGCTTGACCTGAGACTGGAAGAGAGAGTGGAGTTGGCTGGGTGTGTTGCTGTTTATACACTCAGTCAAGAAAGGCCTGTCAGAGCCAGGGCCTGTGAGTGCTGGTGACCTGAAGGAAGTCAGGAAAGGAGGAATGTATAGGTGTGGGACGCAGAAACTGCATGTGCAAAGGCCCTGAGGCAAGAGTACCAGAAGTGTCTGGTATGAGTGAAGCAGAATGAGGGAAAGGGATGGGGCCAGCAGCGCTGCTCCTAGAGCTTCTGTCTTTTGTCATCGGGGTGTAAGGGTGCAAGGGTTGTTAGGCAAGTTGACAGGCTTGGACTGGCATTTCAGAAAGACTGTCTTCTCAGCCTTGGGCATCCTGAGAGAAGGCAGCAGGGCAAGGCTGGGGCTCTGGCTAGAGGGAGGAAGCAGACACAGGGTGTGTTTGGAGGAGGGACTGACAGGGCTGGGGAGTGGATTGCACTGGGGATGGTTGAGGAATTATCCTTCCTCTTTGGAGCAGCTGGGCTGAGGGCAAAGCGTCCTGGAAGCCATGGGCTTCTGGTTTGTGCTGCCAGCTTCCACATGTGTGTCTGCAGGCATAGGCCTGCAGTGGGCTTCCACATAGTACTTCGATGGCCATGTAGCTCCTGAGCTTCAGACTTTAGGAGTCCCTTAAGTGAAGAGGCAGGTGCTCCCCATTTTCCCAAGAGGAAAAAATTGAGGCTCCCTGGCCTGCGTGGCCTGGACTGCACAATGGGGCTGGGCTGGGCTTGGCCTCTCAGGGCTCAGGGGACCTATGGGCTTGGGGAGTATGGACTCCGCCCTCCAACTTCCAGCTGACCACTGGAGAGTATTTCCAGTCCCGGGCTGTCTTGGTGAGGTGCAGACTGCCCATTGTGACCCTGGGGGTGGGGCAGGCGCCTGGGCTCTAACTTGTCATATGTATTGAGCCTCAATTTCCCCTACTGGGAAGTGGGCACAGTAATGGTTCTTAATTTACAGCGCACTTGGGACGACAGAGATACAAACAGTACAGGTTCATTAATCAGACATTTGGATTATTGCTATTTAGGGAGCAGGTAATGTCACCCTGGAGCTGGGCTTTAGGGTGGGGCTGGAGTTGCCGAGTGGCATCTTGCACAAAGCCTAGCCCCATGAGATTGACGGTGCCTGAAATCCATGCCTCAAAATTTCCACATGGGGATATAGCGCAGTGGTTCCAGCACCTGTCTTACAAGCGCAAGGACCCGGGTTCGATCCCCGGTAACCACATAACAATACTGGGTGTGGAGACTCACCCCAGCAGCAACCAGTACCACATACCACAGTGCCGGGCATGGTGGCTCACACCTGTAATCCCAGCACTAGGGAGGCAGAGGCAGGAGGATTGCTGTGGTGTGAGTTTGAGGCTGAGCTCAGGGCCAGCCTGAACCACAAAGCAAGACCCTGTCTCAAAAAAAAAAAAAAAAAAAAAAATTTCCACATGGAGAAGCTGAGTCAAAGGCATCTGGGGCTGCAAAAGGGACACCCTCCCCAACAATGTGAGGACAGGCGAAGGTCATGGTTTTTACCAGCTCTCCAGCTGCTGGGCCTAAGTCTCAGCTCTCTGGGGCTTCCAGTGCCAGAAATCCCAGTGGGAAGGGCTCTCTGCTTCCTGCCTGGGGACCCTCCAGAGCAACACCTCGGGACCATGTGTCTCTGTGTGGCTGGAGGGTGGGGAGCTTCATGGTCATCCTGTGCCCAGCATGTGCCTCCCCTGGCTGCAGAGCCTCTTCGGAGAAGTACCCTGCACCTCTGCGCCCGCCAGCCAGCGCCTCCAGTCACTCAGCCGCACTGCACTGGCAGAGCCGGTTTGAGGCCCTCTGGCCCTGGGCATGTTTGCACTGGGGCCGCAGGACCTGACACGTTCTGGCTGCTCCAGCCCTCAGATGGCCTGTTGCTCACTCTTTGCTCACTCCTTACTCAGCTGGAGACTTTCAAGAAGGGTGTGCCAGACCGGTGGCAAATGAATGCAGTGGTCAGAGCACTGGGTTTAGGCTGCACGGACCCGGGGCGAAGGCCTGCCTGTTCCTCCTATGGGGCCACTCATCTGTCTACCAACTCGTCCACTTGTCCATCCACCCATCTAACTATCTATCTGTCCTCTCTCCATCTGTCCATCCACCCACTCACCTGTGCATCTGCCTGTTCATACATCTATCCACTCATCTATCCCATCCACCCATCCATTCATCCTGTAGGATCTGTCAGGGTCTCCATCCATTCATTCATCCATTCTCCATCTTTCTGTCTACTCATCCATCCATCTGTCTATCCATTTGTCTATCTGCCCATCTACTCATCTGTCCATCTACCCGCTCTTCACTCATCCGTCCATGCGTCCATCCATCCATCCACTCACCCATCCATCTGTCCACCTGTCCAGCAAATGTCCCCTGAGTGGTGCTATATGCTGGACAGTGTTCTGAAGGAACATTGGCTGGAAGTACAACAGAGAAAAGTGGACTCAAACTCCTGCCTTGGCAGTGCTAGAGATAGATGTACAACAAACAGGGATTCTATAGTTTTTCAGAGCGTGCCGAGTGCCATGAATTCTACAGAGTGGGGCAGGGGGCTGAAATGCCACGAGGTTGTGGGGGACAGATGTGTTGTAATTAGGTGGATGGCCAGGAAAGGAACTTATACTGAAGGAGGAAGGGGAGAGATCATGCAGCTCCCTGAGAGAACAAATCTAGGGCAGTAGCAGTCCATAGCAAGGCCCTGAGGCAGAACATGCCTGGAGCACTGGAGGAGGAGCACCGAGAGGCCAGGGGAACAGAGTGAGCAGGGAGAGGATGGAGGGTGATGGGGCCAGCGGGACAGAGGGGCCAGAGGAGGCCCTCTGGGCCATTCTACAAACTCTGGCTCTTCACTGCTGGGGAGATGGGGTTGTGGAGGACACTGGGAGCATGTGGCTGCGTGTGGAGGACAGACTGGGCGGGTGGGGCGAAGTGGACGCAGAGAGGCCAGCCAGGCAGCTGTGCCTCAGTCTCAAGGGAGGGAGAGGAGTTGTTCAGAAGGGGGAGGAGTCGTGCATTTGTTTCTATTGTTTAATTTTTAGTTTCCCTTTCTCTGTTATTTTTTTGAGGTGGAGTCTTGCTGTGGTGCCCAGGCTGGTTTGGAACTCATGGGCTCCCATGATCCTCCCTGCTTAGCCACTCGGGAACTACAGGCCTGGGCAACAGCACCCAAATATGAATGTAGGGAACCTCAGGAGACCATCATGGCACCCCAGCGCTACCAGCCATGGCCTGCACCCCTCTTTAGCCCAATCCCATACTATATCATTTTAAAGCAAGTCCTAGGCATCCTGTTTCTTGTGTAAACATTTCAGCGTCTATCTCTAAAAGATAAACTTTGTGTTAAAAAGGTACCACAAAACCATAATCCATCTAAAAGACATTAAACATAGGTCCTTAATATCAGCGAAAATCCCTGCTTCCCCAGATATATTTTGATAGCTAAGCTGGTGCTGCTGGGCTTCCCTTCCATGTAAACCTGGGGTTCATGACAACCTCACCTCGGAGGCTGTCGTGTGATACATTAGGTAAGGTGCGGAGCACAGGGACTGGTACATAGTAGGTGCTCAATAAATAACAGCAGCTGTAGTTATCAGAGCGACAGGGAGCTTAGGGCACACTGGCTAGGGTCTAGGCTCAGTTCTGGGGGTTTACAAATAGGAATTCATTTCATCTTGACACAGTTCTTTGAAGGAGCTCATAATATTTTACTTTCCAGTACTCTCTGTACAGTGAGGAAAGGCCCACAGCCTGGCTTTTAATCTCCATGTGATGGATCTCTGTGGGTCCGGAATAGAGGAACCTATATCCCTTTGCTGGATGTGGGGGCGGCTGAGGTTGGTGGTCAGCTCATCAGGTGCCTTGGAGTTCATGGGGAACGGGGGACATGAGTGGGTGTGAAGCCTCCTGAGAAGGGACAGCATGGAGGCGGAGGGGCTCTGAGGAAGGCCCAAGGGCAGGATGGAGGGCACACAGGGTGGCCTCATCCCGTGAGCTGTGGGCAGCTCTGCTAGGGTCTGATCACCTTGCTGCCCACCTTGGTGACCCCAGCCCAGAGCTCAGGCTTAAAGACATCTCCTGTAGGATCTGCCAGGGTCTCTGTGTCATGGCTGGGCAGGGCGAGGCTGGACCCTCTGGGCCCACATGCCTGTGGGCTTCAAGTGGGTGGGGGCTGGGCGCTCCTGCCCACCAGTGTCCCCACGAAGAAGGCTGCTGGATGTGGGCGGGAGGAGGGGGCACTGTGTGTTCCCAGAGCTGAGAAGCGCCAGAGCGGCTGTCAGGGAACAGCGGGCACCGTGGGCAGGGGCTGCTGGCAGTGTCCCCCAAGGCCTAGCACTACCAGCACGCGGGGGTAGGCCAGCTGGGGCCATGGGGAGGTGACCTTGTAGAGGCTGGAGAGCATGCTTGTCACAACGGGGCTGTGATCACCCTCCGTGCAGGGGGTCTGCTGTGAGATACCTGAGTGCCAGGCTTCTGTGCAGGGCAGATGCTGAGCCCTGTTGTGGGGTGTGCCTTGCCCAGGGTCTCAGTGATTCTGATGTCCACATGATGACTAGACACGTGGAACCCTTGGGGTTTGTCATGAGTCCTTTGGGACCACTGTCACCTCTGCCAGCTTCTCTGCTCAGTTTGTGGGTCTGGGGCCTAAGAACCTTCCTCTGAGTCCCACAGAGGTAAGAGTCTCTCCTGTCTTCTCTGAAAGATAAGGCCCCTGCCACACCCTCATTTGGTGCAGGCCTTAGCTGTGCTGTGTGACTCAGGGCTGGGCGTCCCCCTCTCTGAGCCTCAGCTTTTCCTCCGAAAGGCTCAGACAGCCTCCTGGAGACCGGGCCCCTGACCTCTTGGCTCTGGGAGTGCCCTTCCCAACTGCTGTGAGGCTTCCTAGCAGTGAACTCTGGGGTGGCCCCACCTCGCCATCTTCCCCAGTGCCATCTTCCATGGACAGCCCAGCCGTCCCCTCCTGGTACCCTCACTGCTGAACAGCGGGCCTTGGAGGAGGCGAGACACTGGCAAGTGGGGACGGGCCGATGGAGCCAGCCTCTGTGACTCCCTCTGGCTTGCCCTGGCTCTCTCTAATGACTTCCCCAAGGCCTGTGCCAAAACTGCCCTCTGCCTGGGTCACGCCCTCCCGTGGCTGCCCAGCCATTGCATCTGGCAGAGATTTGCCTTCCCTGGAGGCCCACCACACTCTGGGGGCTCCCCCTGCCCCTCAGCCTCTGGAGCCAGGGTTGCTGCGCCCTGCTAGAATCCCCACGGGTGAGGCGTCCACCCCTAACGTGCCTGGGGACCCCAGAAGCCTCTGTGCCGCCTGCTCAGCTTTCAGGCCATCCTGACCTGAAGTGATGAGCGGATCCCCCTTGGGGCTTCCTCGAGCCAGTGGCAGCCCAGCCAAGCCAGCCCCACTCGGGGCAGACTTCCCCTGAGGACCCCTGCTTGCCCGGCACTTGTGCCTGCCTCCTGGCTGCCCTCTCTGTGCCTCCTTTGGGTGTGGTGGAGAGAGGAATGGGCCTGGTGTCACTTAGATCTGGTTGGCATTGGCTGTCACCTCCTGGCGGCAGTCTCCTGCAGCCCCTTGTCCTCTGCTGTGGCTGCAGCCTGTGGAGTGAGCCTCAGCAGGGGAATGTGCGGGGGACACAGTGCTTCTCACCCCGTCAGCAGCACCCCTGTGACCCTGTGTCCTGTCCCAGACAGCACTGGTGCTGCCAGCGATGACACTGGGTTAGGCACCTCTCTGCACATGGACCTTTCTCAGTGCCCTGGGCAGTGGTCCCTACTTGGGAGAAGCTCATGGGGGAGAGACAGCACAGCTTTGGGAGCTGGAGTCTAGACTCATCTTTCGCCTTGTCTATGCTTCAGCTTCCTCATCTGTAAGATGGGTGATAAGAAGAATGCATAGTGAGGGGTGGATAAATGTTAGCTGTCACTGCTGGCCTTCCCCACTCCTCACTCCGAGGCCGGCGTCCTTTCTGTATCAGAAACATGCATAAAGAACGCCACAGGCGAGCAGGAGGTCCTCTGCTAATGAAAATGAGAGGTCCCAGAAGCTGCCCGCTAGCACGGGCCTCGGAGGGAGCAGGAAGAGGCCTGGCTCAGCGGCGGGACCAGTGCTGACGACCGGCCTGTTGTAAGGTGGGTGTGTTGTCAGCCACGGGCCAGCTGTGGAGGCGCACAGGTCACACACTCCAAGGTTTCCTTCTTTGGCCTTTGGGCTCCGAGCTGACACTGCCCGCCTCAGCTCTGAATTGGGCCTGGCACCAACCCTCTCCCCCCTGGCCTCCATTTCTTGTCTTGGAAGATGGACTGGCCCACAGACTCTGCTTATGCTCTGTGAACCCAGTTGGGACTGTCACTGGGAGACACCTTAGGAGGGCTGGGGCCACCGCTGGACCTCAGCTGCCTTGAATGGTGGCCTGGGCACCCGACCTGGCCTCTTGGAGTCTCTCCTGTCTTCTCTAAAAGACAAGGCCAACTGGCCCTGTGTCTTAGGCCTTGTGGAATGCTGGGCGTGGGATGTGACAGTGGAAGCCACGTGAGCAGTGGCAGGGAGGTCTGTGCCGAGGCGGGCCCACTGGCTGAAGGTGTGCCTGAGGGAAGCTCTGGTGGACTCTGAATTTGCCAGGCCATCAAGCCTGTCACTGTGCCTCTTTGGCTTAGGCGGGTGCCTGGTGCTGCCTTTTTGTTCCCTTCTCAGAGGCAAATGCACCCCTACTGCCTCCTCTGCCCCTACCATGTTCCTTGGTTGGGCCACTGTTACCCGGAGGCCTTTGGGGACCAGAGAGAGCAGCTTGAACCCTGGGCCCTCTGGGAAAGTTCTGTTGCTGATACGGGCCCTGCCAGGGCCTCCTTTAGGGGGTAGGAGACCTCAGAACCCAGACACCTAGATGTGTCTCCTGATGCTGTCTGTTAGAAGCTTTGTGACCTTAGGCAAGCAGCCAAACCTCTCGGCACCTCAATTTCCTTCTCTACGCAGCGCAGTGTGGCTGACCACTTAGGGTTGGGCTGGGATCCCTGGGCTCACGCCTGGAGGGCACTTCTTCGCATGGTGCCTGCCTGAGATCTGCTGTCGGAGACCTTCTTGTTCCTCCTGCCTGTGAAGCTCCAGTTCGGGGACCCCTGACGGAAGGTGGAACTGAGAAAGGCTGTTTCAGAGGTTTCTCCCACACTCACGGAGCCGTGAGAGTTTACCACAGTCAATTTCAGAACATTTTCATTACCTCCAAAGAAACTGCACATCACAGTCATCCCTGCTTCGCTCAAACCACCTGCCCGGGCTGAGGCCACGGCCCATCCTCAGTTTCTGTAGATCGGCCTGTTCCGCACATAGGTGGGATTCACACAACACAGGCAAGTAGTTTTTGTGATTGGCTCTTTCATGTAGCATGTTTTCAAGATTTTTTTTTTTTCTTTTTGAGACAGAGTCTTGCTTTGTAGTTCAGGCTGCTCCTGAACTCAACCTCTAGCTCAGCAGTTAAGGTGCTGGGATTAGAGGCACTATCCACCATGCCCAGCATTGTTGTATGTGGTTACCAGGGATCAAACCCTGTACCTTGAGCTTGCAAGGCAGGCGCCAGAACCACTGAGCTAAATCCTCGGCCCCAAGATTCTTTTAAAATATGGATATATAATTTATATGTATATATATATAAATTTTTAATTGACATATTAATGGGATATCGTGTAATATATTGATAAATACACACATTGTATAGCATTCAAGTTGGGGCAAGCGTGTCTCCCCAAACATCATTTTCCTGTGGTAAAAACATTAAAAATGCTGTTTGGAAATATGCAGCCAGTTATGTTTCTCTGATGTCTCAGCGCTGAGTGAGCCCAGCGAAGCTCCTGCCCACTGCGCCTCCTCCGGCCTCCCCACTGCGCCTCCTCCGCCCTCCCCACCTCTGACCTTTGCTCTGTCCTCACCCTCTGGGATCCCCCGGCCCTTTCAGATTCCACAAGTGAGATGATGAATTTTTTGTCTTCCAGCACCTGGCTTATTTCATTGAACATTTCCGTCCATGTTGTCACAACTGACAGCATCTGATCTTTAAAAAAAAAAAAAAATAGCTATGTTCACTTCCCACATCCTCTTTCTCCATTCGGCAGCGGGTGGACACTGGGGCTGCTTCCATTTCTTGGCGGTCGTGAGGAGTGTTGCAATCAACATGGAGGCGCTGATTTCATTCCTTCGGCCATTTCTTTTTGTTTTGTTTCGTTTCGTTTGGTTTTGAGATAGTGCCTCAGTCTGTAGTTCAGGATGGCCTTCAACTCACTGTATAGCCCAGGCAGGCCTTGAATTCAAGGCCATCCTCCTGCCTCAGCCGCCCAACTGCTGGGATGACAGGCGTGCGCCACCACAGCTGGACAATTAAAAGTATGTGTAGACATATCTTTTCTTATTGATAGACACTGAGGAATGGCTTTCCGCTATTTAACCTTTTGAGTATGTGCGAGGGTGTTTCCTAAGCAGCTGCGCCGTTTTGTACTAGCACACCAGTAGTGAATGAAGGTTTCGTGTGCTCTGCACCTTCTTGCCAGTACTTGCTTTTTATTTATTTATTTTTTTGTGGTACTAGGGATTGAACTCAGGACCTTGCACTTGTAAGGCAGGCAGGTGTGGCGCCACTGAGGTACATCCTTACCCTGCCAGTATTTGCTCTTGCTCCTGTCTGTCCTGCTGTGTGTGAAGTGTTACCGGCTTCTGGTTTGGATTTGCATTTCTTTAGTGGCTGGTGATACTGAGCTTGTTTTCTGATGCTTGTTGGCTGGTTATATACCTAGTCAAGTCCTTTGCCCAGGCAATGGAACTTGGAACCTTACACTATGAGGCGGGCAGAGTGCCACTGAACTAACTCCCTAGCCCTTTGCTCAGTTTGAATTGAGTTGTTTTTGCTATTGAGTGGTAAGAATTTACTTTTTTGGAGACAGGGTCTTGTAATGTAGTTCAGGTCAGCTTTGAACTGGTTACCTGAACTGGCCCTGCCCTACTCTACAAACCCTCCTCCTGTCCCAGTGCTAGGATTATAGGTGTGTCCACTCCTGGCTAAAAATTCTTTGTATGTTCCTTTTTTTTTTTTGTAGTACTGGGGAACAAACTCATGACCTTGTGCTTGCAAGGCAGACAGCAGTGCCACGGAGCTAAATCCCTGGCCCTCATTATACCTTCATTTTATAAGTCCCTTGTCATGTTGATTTGCAAAGATTTTCTTTCACTCTGTAGATTGTTTATGTATGTATGTATGAATGTATTCATGTATTTATATGTAATACTGGTGATTGGACCCAAGACCTTTCACTGAGCTACCTTCCTAGTCTCTCATTTTTACATTTTTTGTTTAAAGATAAGGTTTTGCTAAGTTGCTAAATTGCCCCATACTGGCCTTAAACTTGTGCTTCTCCTCCCTTAGCTTCCCAGAGGGCTGTGATTTCAGGTGCATGCCACTGCACACGCTCTTTTTATTTTCTTAATGGAATCTTTTGGAACACAAAGTTTTAATTTAACTTTTTCTTTTGTGGCTTGGGCCCTATTGTTATATCTAAGAAATCATTGTCATCCAAAGTCACAAGATTTATGCCTATAGATAGATATGCCTATAGATAGATATTCTTAGGAGTTTTTGAATTTTACCACCTACATTTAGATTTTTGAGTGAATTTTTGTGTAGGGTTTGAGGAAAGTATCCAGCTTTCTTCTTTTTCTTTTGTGGTGCTGGGGACTGAACCCAGGACCTTCTGCATAATAGACAGGATCTCAACAAGGGAGCCTCACTGCCCCCTTGCTTTCTCCTCTTGCATATGGATCTCAGTTGTTCTTGCACCGCTTATTAGAGACTATTCTTTCTCCATTGAACTGTCTTGGCGACCTTGTCAAAAATATTCCTGCACCTTAGAGGAGAGGGCGAACTTCCGGGCTCCCCCCAGGTTTGGTCTGTCTGCATGCTAGTACCACACTGTCTTGTTTACTGTTGTTCCGCAGCAAGTTCCAAAATTGGGAAGTGTGCCTGTTTGGCTTTGCTTTCCTTGTTCGAGATTGTTTTGATTATTCTGAGTCCATTGACTTTCTGTGTGAATTTTAGAGTCAGGTTGTTCCCTTTGGCAGGGAAGCTGGCTGGGCTTTTGTCAGACTGTGTGTGTCATGTGAGTCTTTGGTGTGGAGTCTTGATGGCTCTACTGGGGTTGCTCTTCTAACCCAGGGGCGTGGATGTGTCTCCACTTACTTACTCTTTACTTCCTTTCAATAATTTTTATAATTTCCAACTATATTGTTTGTATTTCTTTTGTTACTCTTATTATAAAGGTGTGTGTGTGTGTGTGTGTGTGTGTGTGTGTGTGTGTGTGTGTTGCTAGGGATGGAATCCGGGGCCTCACACACACTAGCTACACCTCCAGTCCCAAAGTATTATTTTGGTGCTATGGAAAATAGTATTCTTTTAAAAAAATTTGTTAAAGCACTTTGTTTTTAGTCCATATTTCTCATACATATTGAACACATTCATCATAGGGCATTTGTACCTGTATGTAATATATCTTAATTTTCTTCTTTTCCCATTCCCTGCCCTACTGTACAAACCCTCCTCATGTACTCATTTAAAAACAAAAGTTTTGTTTCCATTCTTTAGAAAATGATTTTCTTAATTTTTTTTTTTTTTTTTTTTTTTTGGTTTCCCCATTGCTGGTCTAAAGAAATACAATTCATTATTTTTGAGGTTCTGAGGGTGCAGCCTGGGGCCTCGTGCTCTAGGCAAGTGCTTCACTGCAGCTCAGCTCTGTTTTTCCATATTGATCTTGCACTTTGCAGTTCTGTGCAGCCCACCTATTAGTTATAGTTTTCAGTGGACCCTTAGGATTCACTACGTGTGGGATCATGTTATTAGCGAACAGAGGTACTTGTACTTCTTCTCTCCCGGACTGGATGCCTCATATCTCATCTCTTCCCTAGTGACCTCTCCAGTCCCATCTGGAACAGAAATAGACACTTTCCCCTGTGCTTGTTCCTGGTCCAAGGGGGAAAGTGTCTTTCAACATCCAGTATGAGGTGCACAAGCTGTAGGGTTTCACAGATGCCCTTTATCAGCCCGAAGAGATTCCTTTCTGTGGTTTGTTTATATCATGAAGAGGTACTGGATTTTGTCAAACGCTGTCTTCTCTTTTTTAGACAGGGCCTCTCAGTGTAGTTTCGACTGGCCTAGAACTCACTGTGTGGCTTAGGCTGGCCTCAAACTCATGGCCCTACTGCTTCAGCCTCCTAAGTATTGGGATTACGGGCATGTGCCACCTTGCTCGGCTGTTAAATGCTTTTTCTGCATGAATTGAAATTATTAATATACTCTTGGTAGAATAAAGGTACAATTCTATTCAGCTTCCCATAGAAGCTGGGACACAGGCGTGTGTCACCACACCCAGCCACAAAGAGCTAGTTTACTGAGTGTGTAGGTCAAGGTAGTTTACATTGAGCAGCTTACCGGGTTCTCAGTTAACACTGTGAGAATCTCTTCTTTGTTCCACTTTCCAGGCTGGGAAACTGAGGTACAGGATGTGGTGGCTTATCCAAAGATCCAACAGCTAGTGAGGCAGGACTCAGGTGGACTCTGTCCCCGCGGAAGTTCAGGTGAGCGGATTGAGGCTGGTGACGACTTCCGAGTGGTACTCCTGGCCTCACCTCCACCAGCCAGGGAGACCTGAGCCTTCTATTCTGGTTTTCCAGTGAGACAGCAGGGTGAGTGGAAAGGTGCTGGAGGTGGCCCGACCTGAAGGTGTGATATATTGTGTGGGGTGATTTTCAGAAGATAAACCCACCTGTATCTCTGGGATAAAGGAACACTTGGCCTTGGAATAGAATTCTTCTACGATGCTGCTGGATCTGGTTTGTAGTATTTGGTGGAAAACTTTCCCACCCATATTCCTAAAAGATAACAGTCTTGTGACATCTCCGAGTGACGCTGGCCACAAGGAATGAGCTGGAAAATGTTCCTCGGGGAGGACTTGGCAGCTTCCCCCAAGTGTTTGTTTGGTAGATTTCACCAGGGAGGCTAGCTGGGCCTGGGCGTTCTTTGTGAGAAGTTTCAAACTTACTAATTCAGTATTTTTACTTGTTTTTTGGTCTCCTCCGGGTTTCTGTTTCTTCTTTGTTTTGGTGGTTCATGTTTCTGTAGAAATTCACTCTTTTCATCTAATCACCTAATTTTCGGCATAGCTGTACCTGGTGTTCCCTCATCATCATCTTTATTTCTTTAAGGATAGTAGCAAAGTATTCGTGATTTTAGTAACCGAGTCTTTTCTCTTTTTTTTCCTTAGTCCATCCAGCTAAACTTCGATCAGTTTTGTCTTTTCAGAGAACCAGCCTTTGGTTTTGTTGATTTTTCTTTCTCTGTTGTTTTTCAGCTTCATTAATTTTTGCCCTAATCTTTATTCTTCCCTTTTGCTTTAGTTTGCTCTTGTTGCCAGTGTCTTAGGTGGAAGTTTAGATTTTT
>PVIR01026699.1:0-23492 GCA_004026965.1 Petromus typicus | reverse complement strand
CACACAGGTCTCCAGCATGTATTTGACAGAGTGCAGAACAGTTGCTGCTGTTTGTGTAGAAGTGAGAAGACACCTACTTGCTTGAATATGGGGAAAACACATCTGGAAATGTATATAAGAAACTAATGACTTTGGTTACTCTTTGGAAGAAAAGTATTCCTTATGATTATGTTACTTATTCAGAAAATATATATTTTATACATTTTGTGTAATTGACCTTAGAGATTTCTTGCCCTCTGAAGCCTTTATTTTTCTCACTTGAAGTATAGAAGTTGAGTAGATGACAATACTATCTATTGCTATTGCCACAAAGTGCATCATTTCTGAATGGTTTGAAGAGATCAGTTTTGTTGTAATTATATTTTGTCTTCACTAATTAAAGGATTCTTATACTTTAATTTTTGAGTATTTGTCAGTTCAGTGTTATTTAGAAGTTTGGTTATTTTGTATGCATACAGTTAAATGAGCATTTAAGATGATTTACTAGCCTAAAGATATACTTTTAAAAACAGCATATACTGTTATAATAACTATATATAACCAGTAGTTATGTTTTATATAATAGAACAAATTTTTTTTACAGTAAATGAATTATTTTACATTTTTACAGTCATGTAGGCTTAATCACTTTCTGAATGCCAGTGAGAATTTCATCCTTTGTTATGTACACAGACTCTTCTGTGGATTATCAGTGAACAAGTATCACTTTAGGTCCATACTGGCTGTCACATTCCTGAACAGATTTCGTTGACCTTTGAGCTGTCACTGACTCTTACTTCAATCAGTGCCTTGAATGATGTGTTGCTTCAGTGAGTGGAGAGTGCTTGTTCTTTGCTGGGTACGCTGTAGGTGGTATAGAATTGTTGATGGAGAATGCTAGTCCCTGCCTTCTAAGAAACGGTACTAAGCTAAGAACTAATCAGACAGATAATAAGTGCTATGGTTAGGTCCAGTGCGAACCTTGCTTTAGGTTGGATTTGGGGATCTAAAGTTAAGAAGAGCTTTCCTAAAGCAGATTATATACTTAACATCTTAATCTTTATAGATAGGCAAATTAGTGTTAGCAAGGTAGGTAGGAACACCATTCAGGACAAGGATCAGGAGCTTATGTAAAAGCAGAAGCCAAGAGGGCCAGGAAATGTAGCTCAGGAGCTTCTCTGGGGTGGGAGAAGAGAAAGAGTAAAGGCAGAGGTCAAGAGAGTGCCAGTCATTTTGGAAATAATCCCTGCAGGAAGACTGAAGTAATACTGTGCCTCAGTTTATGAAGCTTCTATTCACAAACAATTAAGTTTATAAATAGAAGCTTTCAAACACAGAGGCACCATCTTCCCCAGAAGATGAATGAAGTAAGTTTGTGAACTGAGGTACCATTATGGTACCTTGGTACCTTGTGGCTGCTAAGAAATGATAAAATATCTACCCTGTGTTTCGCTGTGTTAATTACCTGTTGTATAACAGATTATGCTGCTGTTACCTCACACTTTATGGCATTAGGAACTTGGCATCGCATGTCTGGGTCCTCTGCAGCAAGTCCTCAGCGTCTCCAGTGGTCAAATCTGTGTGTCTTGTCATGTGGAATTTAAGAGATTAAAGCCTCTGTTTAATTTGTCCTTATTCCTTTAGCTCAAATCTAATCCAAGTGAACATGAAGAAAAGGAGGCCCAGTCTCAGCTTCTAAAATCTGATGAAATGCAGCGTTTGCGTTCACAAGCACTTGATGCTTTTGAAAGTGCAGACTATGTTGCTGCTATAACCTTCCTTGATAAGATTTTAGAGGTAAGTTTCTTAGATACTGCAGCTGGCAAGCCTGACACTGCTTTTCACTGTCTCACGTGTTTATGTACTTTGGTGCACTCAGTAAACATAAAATACCTGGACTGGACAAAATCACTTTGATTGTTGAATTTTCAGCTATGAAGTGACTCTGTTTCTGTAGAAAAAAAATGTGCAGCCAAGACTTCAGTGAATATGATGTGAGAATAAAGGTTACATATTTTCATAAATTGCTTGTTTTGCTATATTGCTTTGATATTCTTTGGGGAAGAGAAGTCTGAAATACTCCAACAGAAGCAGTCACAATTCATATTTAATTACCATTTTCACAGCACTGGGATGTCCAGTTTGATATAGACTTGGAAATAAACTTGTATTGCTCATAAAATGGGTGTTTTCTTTGATAATTTTGTGGAGGAAATCACACTACATGGCTCTTTCCTCATTGCTCTTGCTGTTCCAAGTACTGTGTTAAGCAGGAGGGCTCTGAGTTTTCTGTGTACTGCACTTCCATCGTGTATGGGAGAAATAGGCAGCTTATCATTGTTATTATTAAAATTGTGCTAGGGGAACCTTCTCTCTCCTGTCTGTAGCCTGTGGGCTCTTGTGGAGCAGTGGTGTGTGGTAATGAGATTTTACCCCATTCTATTTTCAGCTGCTTTGAGTCCCTGGGATGAAGTTGTCTAACTTCTCTCAGTGGGGAGATATCTTGACTATGGGTTTATTTAACATGCTAGAGGGTCTGTAGGGGGCCAACTTGCCCCCTCTCTGTCAATCTACCCCTTTACGGAGATGGCATGGGCAGTGGGTCCAGACTGGGCAGCTGGGTAGTGTGAGCCTCTTTTACTCTCTAAACTCTGGATTTTATCTAGCTGCCTTTGTGTTTTTTATCCTGCATCAGGCTTCATCTTTCACTCTTGCCTCAGGACAGCTTCTTTTTTTCAGTACCAGAGTGGAGATACTCACTCTGTCTGGTACCCATCTTTGTCCGTGAATCCAACCCCTCTTTTTTGATAAAAGGATTTAATATTTTTCTTTTTCTTTTTTTGTTCAGAAATAATTTATCATTAGGCATTGTACCTTTTTTAGAACATATTTTACACAAATTACAGAAGTCTCTGTCAAATATTAATATGTACTTAGCAAATTTTCTTAGCTGAAATAGTATTTTAGTTGTAAAAACCATCTTTGGTTACAAAAAAATAACAAACTTTATCAGACATTTATAAATGTCCTGAGAAAAAAAGATTTAATTTCAAAGAGGTGGCATTGTATAAAAGTGAATTTCATTTA
This sequence comes from Petromus typicus, assembly GCA_004026965.1. Taxonomy (NCBI): domain Eukaryota; kingdom Metazoa; phylum Chordata; class Mammalia; order Rodentia; family Petromuridae; genus Petromus; species Petromus typicus. Next base: position 20,426 of record PVIR01026699.1, on the reverse strand, counting down.
ATTATTAGTACAATAGAATAATCTGTTAGCTTAGAACCTACAATTTTTTTTTTGACTAGAAATTGTAATTGTTAAGTACAAATCTAATTATAAAATATTCTCTTCAGATATACTTTCCTGGGGATAGCCCTCTAATAGAAAATGCTATGTTTTCTTATATTCAGAGTTTTAGAATTGTGTGTATATATCAGAAGCCATCACATTAATTGAGGGCATTTAATGTCGATAAATATTTCATTTATTTATTTATTTATTGAGACAGAGTCTCACTTTGTAGTTCAGGCTGGTCCTGAACTCAGCCTCAAACTCACAGCAATCCTCCTGCCTCTGCCTCCCCAGTGCTGAGATTACAGGCCTGAGCCAACATGCCCAGCATTGTGGTATTTGGTACTGATTGCTGGTGGGCATGAGTCACCATGCCCAGCATCGTTGTATGTGGTTACTGGAGATCAGAACAGGTCCTTGCACTTGCAAGGCAGGAGTTGGAACCACTGAGCTAAATCCCTGACCCCGTTGATAAATGTTTTTTGTTTTTTGAGACAGGGTCTCGCTTTGTGGTTCAAGCTGGCCCTGAGTTCAGCCTCCGACTCACATCACAGCAATCCTCCTGCCTCTGCCTCCCGAGTGCTGGGATTACAGGTGTGAGCCACCACGCCCAGCACTGTGGTATGTGGTACTGATTGCTGCTGGGCGTGAGTCTCCATGCCCAGTATGGTATGTGGATACCGGGGATTGAACCTGGGTCCTTGCGCTTGCAAAACAAGCGCCAGAACCACTGAGCTAAATCCCTGGCCCCCCGTTGATAAATGTTTTAATAAAAATCTATAGGATACAGAAATGAATGAACATAATTATTGTTTCTTAAAGGTTAGTTCTTTTGTTTCTTAAGGTTTGTGTTTGGGATGCAGAACTAAGGGAACTTCGAGCTGAATGTTTTATAAAAGAAGGTGAACCTCGGAAAGCTATAAGTGACTTAAAAGCTGCATCAAAATTGAAGAATGATAATACTGAGGCATTTTATAAAATCAGCACACTGTACTACCATCTGGGAGACCATGAGCTGTCCCTGAGGTCAGTTCTGCTGATACCCATTTTCTGATTATTCTTCTGTTATCGGCAATAAGAATAACCTCATTTAAAGGAACATTAGTTTCTAATTCAACTAATATGATTATCTGATTAAGCCATGTGTAGTGGCTCACCCCTATAATCCCAGCACTCAGGAGCCAGAGGCAGGAGGATTGTTGTGAGTTTGAGTCTGACCTGGGCTACATAGTGAGTTCAGGGCCAGTCTGAACTACAAAGTGAGACCCTGTCTCAAAACACTAAAAAAAAAAAAAAAAAAAGAAGAAGAAGAAGGGCCTGATTAGGCGTTTTTTATATTATATATCCATGGATATATCTCATATCCACTTTATATTCTATGTCCATCCCCAAGTTATTTTTTTAGGGGGAGGGACAGGGTCTTGCTTTGTAGTTTAGGCTGGCCCTGAGCTCACTATGTAGCCCCGGCAAGCCTTGAACTCACAGCTATCCTTCTGCCTCTGTCTCCTGAGTGCTGACATTACAAGTGTGAGCCACCATGCCTGGTATTGTGATGTGTGGTTACCGGGATCGAACTAGTGACCTTGCAGTTGCAAGGCAATGCCAGAACCACTGAGCTAAATCCCCAGCCCCGATCCCTAAGGTGTTTTGTTTCATGAAATAACTTGTTTCCTGAAATTCACTTACTCAGATAAATGGAAGGGTCTTATATTTGTTGAAACACAATGGAATCTTTAATGTATAATTGTATAAGTCAGTCAGTTTGAATAGTATGTTTGCTGTACAATGTCATATATAACTACAGTAAATTATTAAGGCAGTATGTTTTAATTGTTACAAATAAAAACACATGATTTCTGTATCTAACTTGGAATATTTTCCTTTTAAAATTATATGAGCAGTGAAGTTCGTGAATGTCTTAAACTTGATCAGGACCATAAAAGGTGTTTTGCACACTATAAGCAAGTGAAGAAACTTAATAAGCTGATTGAGTCAGCTGAAGAGCTGATCAGAGATGGCAGGTAAGAATATGAGCCATCCAGACTTTCCCTTTGTGTCCTATTGTGGGCACAAATGTACTACTGAATTGTCTGTGTGTTGGTTTCGTGGTTATTGAGGGTATGATGGTACTGGACCTCAGCAGAACTCTGAGGAATGCACATTTTTGGAACAAGACAGAAAATAAATACGGTGGTATCTTGATTCATGAACTCTGTTCTTTCCATAATTCTGGTCACAAATAGAATTGGATAACAAAATCAAATTCAGTGGTTAGGTTCAGTGTTGACTTTATGGGGTATTTTGACTCTGTTCTTATCCAGTTTTGCACCCAGAACCATGGAGAGAATTGAGTTCAATTTTCTCCCCTTTGAGAACTGAGGTACCACTGTAATATAAACTCTCTACTATCCTTACCTGTATACTTGTGTCAGATTTTTTGTTTTTTATATCAGGCACTGAGCTTGATACCAAGAATGCAGAAAGCATTTGACTAAATGGTTTTTGGTCTTAAAAAGTTTAGAACAAAATATGGGAGACAGACATATAAACTTCTTAAAAGATGATTCAGAAGTCCTGGAGTATACCCGATATGATGGGAATACCAAAAAGGGACATTTAATGCAGTGCAGAGTGGTGAAGCCCAGGAGTAAAAGAGAAGCACATTGGAGGTGACAGATACTTAAATGCTCATCTTGAATAAGCAGGAGTTGCTAAAAGTGAAGGTCTGTCTGTGAGCAGTGTTTGAAGGAGGCTTGCAGGTTGGAGCAGGAGGGTCGAATTGAATACAGAGTGTGCCACAGCACTGCTGAGCAGAAGGTGGGTTCTGACCTGTTGCTTCTGACTCCTTTGTGAGCCGATTCATAAGGATGCTTCCTCCCATTTCCCCCAATGTCTTGCAAATTGTAACGTTTTGGAAACTTTAGAGTATGATATCACAGTCAGGATGTTAGCTAATTCTATCTCTGGGATCTCTCATGTAGCCTTTTTATAGCCAGGACTACTACTTTTCTGCCTTTACCTCTTCCTTACCTTCTAGAGGCACAAATCCGTTCCTGTTTCTATACGTTCCTGTCATTTCAAGAATGTTGCAGAAATGGAGTCATAGAATGTAAACTTGGAATTGGCTTTCCAGTCATTGTAATGCTCCGGAGATTTATCCAGACTGTTACGTGTATCTGTCTTTCCTTTCTGTGTATTGCTGGGTAGTCTCCATGGTTTGAATGCACTGTGGTTTGTTTCAGTGTTTATTAAAGATCACTCACTGGAGGTCATAATAGCTGTTTTGGCTATTCACTAATGCTGCTTTCATGTATAGGCCTTTGTGTGATTGTAAGTTTTCATTTTTCTGGGATAAATGGTAGGAATGCCATTGCTGAGCTGTTGGGTGATTGCATGTTTAGTCTATAAGAAATTGCCAAACTGATTTTCAGAGTGAATGGACCATTAATGTCTACCACTCAGCTGTGTTTTTGGAGTTTACTATAGATACAACACAACTTATTATAGTCTATTGATGTCATTTCAGCAACTGACAGGGTAAAAGAAACTTTTTTCCCTTTAAGTCCTTTTACCCTCTCATGTTTATAATTATCTTAAATATTTCTTGTACCACATCAGACAGTCACAAATTTTGCTTTAACACTGAACATAATTGAGAAATAAATCTTAGACTATTTAGTCTATTTTGTGTTGCTACAACAAAATACATGAGCCTGAGTACTTTTTATAAAGAAAAAGTTTGTCTCATGCCGGTGGCTGGGAAATCCAAAGAGCCTGGTACCTGCACCCTGGGAGGCCTCCCTGGCTGTGTGGCAGAGAAGCAGAAGAAGTCAAGCATGAGGGGTGGCCTTACTTTATAATAACTTTTTCTTTACAGGTAATATGGTTCTGGGAGAACTACTTTAATATCTCCCAAGGACAGTGCCTCCATAACCTAATTAATTTTCACTAGGCCTCACTTTTTGAAGGTACTGCCATGCATGGGGACTTTTAGGGGACAGCCATAAGAAATGCTCATATTTTGATTCATATTTTTCTTACCATGTTCCTTTTTCCTTCTTAATGTTCCAAGAAGCTGTCTTTTAGAGTGTGTGTGTGTGTGTGTGTGTGTGTGTGTGTGCACGCGCGTGCGCATCCCTGTGTTGAGGCTTGAACCCAGGTCCTCATCTATGCTGGGCCTGTGTTCTGTGTCTAAGCTATGTTCTCAGCCCCATGTCTTTTCCATTTGGACCACTCCCTTTCGTGAAGGCCTTGGTAACACACTTTCTAGTTTTTCTTTGAGAATATTCTGAATTCTATTTAATTACTGAATAAAATTTTTTCAGGGTTTGGATTCTGGGTTAAACAGATCTAAATTTTGGGCCACTTCTTTCTGGCTTCATAGTTTCTGATGAGAAATCCTATGTCATTCTGAAAGGAAATGACACTTTAAAAGGAAAAACTTTTCAAAACTTTTTTCTTTGTATTCAGAAGTTTAATTGTGATGTGTCTGGGTGAGGATTTGTGTTGATTCTGTTTGTAAGTTCCTTATCTTCTCGAATACAGTCAGACATTCAACAATGCCATTTGGCCAAGACATATCACATATGCAGTGGTGGTCCCATAAGACTATAATGGAGGTGGTAAATTGCGACTGCCTAGTGCCATCATAACCCTTGTAGCACGAGCATCACCCAGGTGTTTATGGTGATGCTAATCTAATAGAACAAACCTGGCAGTCATATAAGTGCAGCACACCACACTTGACAGTGAAAATAAAGGACTGTGTTAGTAGTTTATGTACTTTATCTATTTTTAGAACATTAAAAAATGCCTATGGTAAATCAGAATGCTGTTACGTTGACAGCAGCCTTAAACATATCTCTCATTGGAGGCCGAGTCAAGCAATTGACTCATGTGGTTTCGGATAGGGGAAGTACACTGTCCTTTTGCAGAACGATGACATTACCGACCTGGGTTGCGTACTTGTCAGAAAGTAGTTCCATGTCAAACAATGCATGACTATGTTTAGGTTTGTGTCCCTTCAAATACAGGGACATTATTTTTTAAAGGACTTTTTCACTCTTCTCTTGTTGGACTAAGGAGACATTAGTATTAGATCATTTGTTACATTGATTACATGTAATTCTGAGGTTTCGTTCAGTTTTAGTGTCTTCTCTTTGTTGTTCACATTTGATACTTTCTGTTGCCTTCAGTAATAGTTATATCTGTCCTCTTGGTTGGATTAGAAAAGTACACTCAGTGAGGCTTTATATTTCCATTTTCGTATTTTTTAGTTCTAAGAATTCTGTTTGGTTACTCTTCATATCTTTCATTTCTTCCTGAGACAATTTCTTTGCTGAGGCATTTGGTGTTTTTCATGTGTCAAACATATTTGTAATTGCTGCTTTTTTTATAGGTATGTTAACATCTTCGGCAGACAATTTTAACATTTCTGTCCTCTTGGTTGGCATTCAGTGATTATCTTTTCTTTCTAAATGTGCCACTTTCATATTTGCTATGAAGGGTGGTTTTTAACTGAAAACTAGAATTTTCACATTGTGTTTTAAGACTTTGGTTTTTACCTAAACCTCCTGTTTTGGCTAGCTTTTCCTGACAGTGTTCCAGCAAAGTGAGGGTGGACTGAGCACCACTTTGTTACAGCCAGGAGGAAGTGTCCCACTTGGCCTTTCTTGATAATTGAGGGGAGAGGTCTTCTAGCTATATCACAGGTAGCTTGGTGCAGGTCAGAATCGTGGCTCTTCCACTGACACCACTGGGGGAGTGGATGGGACTTAACTTTTAACCCCAGGGACAGGTCTGTCCTCTTTGTCTTCTCTGACACCACCTTGGCAGGTGTGGAGGGGTCTGATTCAGCCTCATCAGGGAGGAAGTCAGAGGCTCCTGGCCTTTGCTGGCATTTGTGGGGTGAATACTGGTAGAGGGGCGTGATTTTGTCTGAAGTGTCTGCCCGGCCTAAAGCTGTGAATGTCAGACAGTTTCTGGCTAGGCAGCCCTTTACAGATCCTTTGGTTTTTGGTCTGCGTTTCTGGATTGCTAGCATGCTCAGCTGCAAGTCTGGGGTATTTGAAACCCAGGGAACTTACTACAGTGTTGTTGCTCAGTCCTGAGCTTGCTAGTTAATCTGCCTTCTTCTCTACCTGGTTTCTGCCTGTTGTCTCCAAAACATTTAGTATCTAAAATTTTAGCTGTACTTGGCTGGAAGTATTGAGGAAAATACACCTACTTTACTTCCCCAGAAGCCAACTTTTCTTTTAAATATCCAAACCTGTGTATTAATAAATCAGCATTTCAGTGTGGAGATTATTGCATTTTTGGAATTATGTGCCACAATGGCATATAAATAATATCTTTTAACTGGCCATTCTTGAATATAATAACTTGGTATGTAACAACCTAGTGTAGCTTTTACTAACTAGTACTTTTCACCAATTTAAAGAGTATGATGTAATATAATGATACCTTGGCACTTTTTGACTGGTTCTGGGATGTGCAGTGAGTACCAGAAATGATGAGAACCAACCAAAGTGTTTTGGCTGGAAACTAAGGAGTGATGAGGGAGGCAGTCATTGCCAAGTACCAAACAGACAGTAAGTGCCCGGACAAGATTTTCCTGTCAGAATGGATCCAGCATAAAATTCAACAATGTTCTAATCAGCTGAGTACAGAGGTCTGGTTGTGGCTCTATTGCTTTTAGAAAACTGGTGAAGTTCAGAATTCAGTGAGATTCCTCCCAACATTGTACTTAGTTGGAAATATATGATATTACTTACATAAAATGGCACATACTGGCTGTTATTTTCTTTTTTTTTTTAATCTTTATTGGTACATTAAATATACACATCATGATTGCACTCCATAATGGGGATTTGTACCAGTATAAGACACAACTTAATTCTCATTTTTTCCCATAGCCCTACCCACCCTACCACCCACCCATATACATAAAATTTGTTTCCTTACTTTTTTGTTACAATCTCAACATTTTCCCCTTTCACCCTATTTTACGTTGACTGGCTGTTATTTTCATAAAAGAAATAAAACTTGATTTCCATTTGGTGCTCAGTATTTAATACAGGATACGTCAGACTGTGTGTTCTGCTGTTTGAAGTCATAACTTGTGTTCCATAAGAAATGTCTGTGCAGGGTTTGCTTGTTACTCACAGGCAACATCTGCTGTCATCCCTCCTCCCTCGGGACTGCACCCCTGTGGCTTCGGAAGTCAGAGCAGGAGAAGGCAGGTGCTCACTGAGCACAGCTGGTCAGGCTGCCCACACACAGGGAAGGGAGGGGGTCCTTTCTGTTCGTCAGGAAATGGATCTTCACTGTCACTCATGTTGATTTGCATGTTTTACAGATACACAGATGCCACGAGTAAATATGAATCTGTCATGAAGACAGAGCCCAACATTGCTGAATATACACTTCGTTCCAAAGAAAGGATTTGCCACTGCTTTTCTAAGGTAACAGTTGACTTGTTATCAGAAATATAAATGCTTAACATGTGGATTAATAGCCCTAAATTCTTTTCTGACATTTACTTTTAGGATGAGAAGCCTGTTGAAGCTATTAGAGTGTGTTCTGAAGTTTTACAGCTGGAACCTGACAATGTGAACGCTCTGAAAGATCGAGCGGAAGCCTATTTAATAGAAGAAATGTATGATGAAGGTAAATCTTCACAGGATTTAATGGCAATACCTAACAGTTAATTCTTTGAGGTTGGCATATGCTCATTGGCCTTTTGAAACAAATTAACCAATATTCCTGGACATGGTGACTATCACTCTTTTTTAGGTACACTGTCTGAGGAGAATTTTGTTGAAGCCAGTTCAATGGGCTATAAAAGTGAAAATTTTAGGATTATTTCCTATAGACAAGTTAGAAAAGACCAGAAAAAAGATTTCACTTACAGATCTGATATCCAGAAACAACTGTTTATTTTGAATTTATCTTTCTAGATTTTTGCCTATATAGATGTATTACTACTCTTTATTTTATTTGCTGCCTATGCAGTATATCTGTAGTATGTAGTATATATGTAGTATATATACACATACTATATATATATATATATATATATATATATATTTTAAAATATATATATATATAAAATGATCCTATATGACATTCAAATCTTTAGTAATTAGGATATCTGCTTACCCTTTTCAAGTTGAAGTAATAAGAAGGATACTTGCTAGAAGTTATAAGGACTTTGAATAAAGGCAGTGGTCTTTTTTCTGGAAAATAACTAATGTTGGCATATACAAAAATACATTTTAAATATAGAATTATATATATTGCTTTATAACGAGTGACAGTATGTTATGAACGTTTAAATGAGATTTTAGAAAATAAATGAGCATTATAGGCCCTTAATTGAAATATTTTTTTTCCCAAATCGAGTAAAGCATTTTAAATCCAAAATAGTAAAAAAAAATTTTTTTTTTTTTTGGGGGGGTTATAGTTAAATGAAGGACTTGAATGGTGAAAACTTGGTTTCCATTTTTTTTTTTCAGTTTTTTTGAGACAGAGTCTTACTTTGTAGTTCAGGCTGGCCTTCAACTCTAGTGTAGCTCATTCTAACCTTGAACTCACAGCAATACTCCTGTCTCTGCCTCCCGACTGCTGGGATTACAGTTGTGAGCAATCCACGCCCAGCATTGTGGATCGTGGTACCAGGGATGGAACACAGGACCTTGCACTTGCCAGGCAGACTTTGGAACCACAGAGCTAAATCCCTGGCCCCCGATTCTCTCTCTTTTGTTTGTTTTGAAACAGGGTCTTGCTTTTGCCTGAGCTCAGCCTGGAAATCACAGCGATCCTCCTGCCTCTGCCGCCTAAGTGCTGTGATTACAGGCGTGAGCCACCATGCCCGCTGGGCAATGTGGTATGTGGTTCTGATTGCTGGTAGTTGTGAGTCTCCATACCCGACATTGTTGTATGTGGTTATTGGGCTGGAACCTGGGCCCTTGCACTTGCAAGGCAGGCATTGGAACCACTGAGCTAAACCCCTGGATCTCTGATTCTCTTTTTAAAGGCATCTGGTCAGTCCCTGCCTTCCCCAGTTTGCCATGAATGTTGTTTCTAAGCATGTTCCAGGGAGTTGTGGCACTGACAACACTTGCTACTGCTATTTATGGGACATTTTGTGAGACATTCGTGCAGACCTTAATGTCTGAAGTTCAGCATGTATGATATCAAAATGTTAAACTTTAGTATCTGTTAAGGATCAAAATATAATTTAGAATCCCCTTGACATGTAATAATGTTTGGAGAATCTATGGAAAATGCTGCTTTTTGGGGAACATTCTGTGAAAATATTTAGATTTTCTTTTTAGGATTTTGTTTGAGTTACTCTCTGAAATTTTCAAATGAATTTGTAAAGAACTTAGTAAAGACATTTCACTTTGTTTTCTAATTTGGAATCATGACTAATTCATTTTTCATCTTTAATTCTTATTTAACCTTGTAAGGCTCTGAATTGTCCTCTCAGTGCGATTTGAGGTGTGTCTTATAGGTTTTGAAAAATCGACTTTTCATTACTTCCTAGATTTTTATATACTCCACCCCTTAATGTGTTTCTTGAGACAGGGCTGGCCGTGAACTCGCCATATAGCCCAGACTTGTCTTGAACATGGGCAATCCTCTTGCCTCAGCCTCCTGAGTGCTGGGATTACAGGCACGTGCCACTACGTTCAGCTATCTTTTTTTTTTTTTTTGAGACAGGGTCTCACTTTATAGTTCAGGCAGGCCCTGAGCTCAGCCTCAAATTCACAGAAATCCTCTTGCATCTGCCTCCCAAATGCTGGGATTACAGGTGTGATGAGCCACTACAGCCAGCACTGTGGTATATGGTACTGATTGCTGTTGGGCCATGAGTCTCCACGCCTAGTATTGTTGTATGTGGTTACTGGAGATTGAACTCAGGCCCCTGTGCTTGCAAGGCAGATGCTGGAACCACTGGGCTAAATCTCTGGCCCCTCAGCTATCTTTTTCTGTGTGGAAGATCCTTTTATTTCTAATGAATTATTTTCATTATCATAACATTATGATCAAAAATATATTGAAGAAAATAATTTATTGTTGTATTATTTTTTGATTTAACATGCCAGCATATTGATTGAATAAGTATACTATTTTGTTCTGGGCTAGAATTTGACTCTGTCAGTATTCTCTGTTTTTGTTGTAATCGTCTCTACTATTGTTTGGCTACACTAGAACCACTGTGAACTAAGAGGTAAAAGTGTCCTTAGACCACTGTGCCTAAATCCTTTAGTACTTCTACAATTTGTGCTTCACAAATGTTGATTACTTTGATGTACAATTTTTTTTTTTTTTTTTTTTAAGACAGGGTCTCACTTTTTTTGTAGTTCAGGCTGGCCCTGAGCTCACTGTACCTCAGGCAAGCCTCAAACTGAGAGCAATCTTCCTGCCTCTGCCTCCCATGTGCTAGGATTATAGGCCTGAGCCACCACACCTGGCATTGTGGTATGTGGTACTGATTGCTGATAGGCGTGAGTTACCACACCCTACATTGTTGTATGTGGTTACTAGGGATCGAACTCTGGACCTTTTGCTTGCAAAGCAAGTGTTGGAACCACTGAGCTAAATTCTTGCCCCGATGTACAGATTTTGTTAGTTCTCTTCAGTATGATTTTTAAAAAAAAATTTATTGGTACATTTTTTTCATTGTGATTTCTAGCTTTTAGTGTTATTCTTTGTCTTGTTTGTTTTCAATTTTTATTGGTACATGTGTGCACTATGATTATATTTCTCATGGGGAGCTGGTACACGTACATACCACATCTTAATTCTTTTTTCATTCCTTTCTTCTTTTCTTCCTCCTCCATCTTTTGATTCTCTCCCTTTCTGAAAAAGATCTCTCTGCCTATTTCTTATTATCTATCTTGTATTTTATATTTTATTTATATTTTGGGTTTCTCATATAAATCATGCAATATACGTTATGTTTCTGATTTATTACTTTGGTATGATCTCAAGGTGCATCCTTCCTCCTACAGAATAGTATTCAGTTATGTACAAATGACACATTTTCTATATTTCTTCTGTTGATGGACACATAGGCCACTTCTAGGGCTTAGCTATTATGAATTGTGCTGTTATAGACATGGATATGGTCACATTATTGTGATATCATATTTTTAACTCTTTCACTTACCTGTTCTTTAGATCACACTTCAATTGCATTTACTCTGCGAAACTTTGACCAAACTTTAATTTTCCACTTTTTGAACTGCTTTGTTTCGGGTGTCTCTCCTTCATGTTGTTGAATTGGCTTTGTAATCCAGTTGACATTCTTTTATTACTTAATTATTTTTGGTACTGGGGATTGAACTTAGGACCTTGCACTTGTGAGGCAAGCGTGGCACCACTGTGCTAAATCCTTGGCCCAAAATTCTTTTAAATAGATACTTAAGCACATTTATTGATAGGACAGTTATTTGGTCTACCTTCTGCTGTTCTCTTTTTCTGAGGTGCTTATTTTGTTGTTGTTGTTAGACCTATATTTTGTGTATTATTCTGATATTTAGGAAGGTTTATATTTATCTAGCCTTCTTTCTTTGGGCAACATCCATTAGTTTCTGACTGTGAGGAACACTTTAACATACTTCTTCCTTTTCCTCACTCTTTCACCAGTGTGCAGGACATTGCTTCACAAATGACTTGCCTCTGTAATATTATTGAAGTTACCAGGGGTTGTTTTTCTCTTCTCCTCATTTCTACTTTTTGTTTAATCTTCCTGGTGTGTGGTTTTTTTGTTTTGGTTTTTTTTCAGTACTGGGGATTGAACTCGGGCCCTTGTGTGTCCCATGTAGGCACGGTACCACTTGAGCTAAATCCTCGGCCCTCCCTTGTGTATTTTGTTGGCAAACACTGCTTTGCCTATGTCATTCTTTGGTTTGTGTAAGTCTTGGTTCCACAGAAAATAAGTTTTGTGTGGGCAGTACTAATTTTGTCCTTGGTTTCTTCAGCCATCCTTTGTCAGATTTATCCCAGTGTAGTTTCTTAGAGGAAGTCTTGGAGAAATTTTACTTTATTTATTCTATATTCAAAGCTGTTGATAACCTTTGTAATTGAGGATGTTGTTTGGCTCACAAGAAAGCCCATTGCTCACACTTTTTCTATACATCTTGTAGTCATTCTTTTCTGGAACTGAATATTGCTTTGGAAAACCCAGGATTTTGTGAATTTTGGCCTTGTGATCCCAAGAGTCTTTATCTTTCAAGTCCAAATTATGTTTTGAGATTTGTGTTAGTGTGGACTGTTCTCAGGTAGTTTGCTGGGGCACCTAGTGTGTCCTATATAAAAATGCAGGTGTCATTTCAGGAAAGATTTCTTAGAGTTAATCTGAAGTATTTTGTTCATTTTTTTTGATTTCTGCAAACAGGTTATATGAGTTCTAGTCTCTTCATTTTTAGCTGTGTTTTTTCTTATTGTCTGTTTTAACTTCCACCTGTTAGGTCCTTAATTTTTTCCTGTTTATCTTCTCACTGTAAAGTCACACATGATAGAAGAGGTGGAAGCTTACTAGAGATCTGAAAATGAAGGCTTTCATTAGGGCTTCGTCCGTAAGCACCTTCTGGTAGTCTGTTTCAAAAGTTTGGATTTCCAGAGGATGTTTGGAATAAAGCGAATTGTTTATACAGACAGGTCAAGCAGTGAGCTATTCTTGACAAGAAATGTCATTCACGAAATCAGTCTCTAGACACCAGCCAGGGCCCAGGCCCAGGCCCATCAGCAGGGCTTTCTAAAGATGAATCTCAGGACTGCTGTGTTGATGCTTTTCTGTACAGTAGTAAATATCTAGATGCCTTATTACTTTCCAGATATTTACTTTAAAAGATGTGTTGTGGGTTGTCATCAAACTTTTTATCAGACTGCATTTTTCTGTTTTGGTGTGAGACTTCAAAAATCACGTTTGTTATGGTCTGTTGAAATCTGTGGGAGACTTAGTCATTGTATTAGCGTTCCTCATTGCTGCGACAAAATACTGACATGACCAACAGAGAGAGACAGATAAGATCGGGGGAGGAGAAAGAGAGAGGGAGGAGACAGGGAGAGCTGGAGGAGATACACCTTCCAGAATTACACTCCCAGTGTGACCTGCCTCTCCCTGCAACCTCATCTAGAGACAGTACATTGAGCTGTGATCTCATCAGTGGACCCATCGACTGATGACTATAGTACCCGTGACTCAGTCACTAAAAGCTCCACCTCTGAACAGATGGAATGGGGGGGACATTCTAGATCCTGGCTACTCATTGCCGACCTTGCAGATTTTCTTTGCCAGTGTCTTCCTTTCCTGTGTAATAATCACTCATTTTTAGTGGGAGTAAGGTTGCTCTGTATGAAGTATTGGTATTAAAATAACTGAAGGAGATACGTGGAGATAATGTAGGAGGGTGAGCAACTAAACCAAAAGCAGTGAATTTAGTTGAAAGGAAACAATAATAATCACTGACTTCAGCCTTAAGTACATTTTTTGTAAGTTTTATGAAGAAATTGTGAAGGGGTTCCTCAGTTTTACAGGGTAAATGAAAATGGTGAATTATAAATCTCCCTAATAATGTTATTTTACACATATTTTGACAGCTATTCAGGATTATGAAGCTGCTCAGGAACACAATGAAAATGATCAGCAGATTCGGGAAGGTCTAGAGAAAGCACAGAGACTATTGAAACAGTCACAGAAACGAGATTATTATAAAATCTTGGGAGTAAAAAGGTGAGTTATTAAAATTGGCATTGCTGTATATATTCAGCAGTTTTTAAACTAATTGTTTTTTTCTTCTCTCCCTGCTTATTTCCTTTATGTATGTAATTGTGGTCACATTATTCTGAAATCTTAGAAGATCATAAAGCTACTTTCAATATGCTGCAGGCAAATTTCTCTAATACAGATTCCTAATGCAGTACTAGTCTGCGGCATGAATAGGTCTTAGACCTGGATTTTTTAGGAAGGGTGAAGAAGTAGCAATGAGCTTTCTTTCGGTAGGCATGGTGGGTGGAGAAGGGAATATAAAAAGAAAAAAAAATTTCCTCTAGGCCTAAAAATAAAGTTGTGCATAAGACCCATTTTTCCCTGAACAAGTAAGCTGTCAACTTTCAGTCCAAAAATCTGAAACTTTGTTCTTATTACAAAAGCAAAGCATTCAAAAAGTGAGATTATTGTTTTAATGCCAACTAAGAACAAAATCATAGTACAGTAGCTTGCACAAAGGCAATTATAAAGGTCAGTACTTTATTCATAGTATTATTCTTAGTGTACAATTATCTATGGAAGGCTGGATGGTTTTAATAATTTTCCAAAACTGTGTCAAATCTTCAGAACTCTTAGGAAAACGATGTTGCTATTTGCTATGAACTCTTAACCCAGTTCTTCTGTGGGTTCTTTTATAGCAGTGGTTTGGACACTTCTTAACTAATGCTTGCTTTTACCCTTCAGAAATGCCAAAAAGCAAGAAATTATTAAAGCATACCGAAAATTAGCACTACAATGGCACCCAGATAACTTTCAGAATGAAGAAGAAAAGAAAAAAGCTGAGAAAAAATTTATTGACATAGCAGCTGCTAAAGAAGTCCTTTCAGATCCAGGTATTGTTCATCTTCAGCATTTTTCTATTCTCTTGAAATAATGAGCTTGGTGATTTATCAGCTCTTCCTATCTATGGTCTGTCTCAGAAGCAGTGTTGGGTAGAGGGTGGACAGTGATGTTGCTGTGGGCAGTGAGAGCTGTGGCTGGTCCCCAGCCCTGTAATTTCAGAACTCCAGTTTTGTTGGCTGTGACTGAAGACCTACAGATGTGGTGCAGTGCATGTAAAGATCATCATATGTGGAATCAGAAGCCCTGAGTTTGAATCTTGTTTTTACTTGAACAAGTTACAACTTTCTGTAGGCCTCTGTTTCTGAACCTGTGACAAGAACACAACACAGCATAACAGCATCTTACTTTGCTTCCAGCCTCACGGGTCAATGGTGGATTCTTATACCAGAGTCCCAAGACCATGATGAGGAAACCATTGTGCTAGACTGGAGTACACATGGGTGGGTGGGTTAGGGAGCAGAAGATGGGCAGCCAGCCCTTTGGGCTCCTATGGGTGGGTTCATCAGCAGTCCTGGTGTAAATCAAGTCATCAGGTTTACTGGTTGATCTGTTCTTTATCATACATTATGTGGCCTAGAATGTAAGAAGGGCTATAAGCAATGACTAAGGCTCTGCTGTTTCTAGGGGAGTTTAATGATACGCAGATGCCTGTGGCTTTCTGTGTTGGTATGAGTAGGATCTTTGGTTTGAACCTGACAAACAGAACAAAGAGGGATTCAAGTTTACTTCCTGTCCTGTTATTCCTTGGTATCACGTGTTGAACTCTTCTTTCTCTGCTGTGTCTCAGTCTTCACATTAGAGCAACAGTGAGCCTCCTGACTGGCATGTGATAGGGTCCTCGCTCTCAAAGCTGAGGACACTTGGCACTGTGTAGATGGTGAGGTACTTGGAGGCCAGGGGTTGATGAGTGTGTTTCCTGGTCAGACTTGGTCTCTTTGGAGTTCGGAGTGCTGGCATGGTTCTTTCCTCAAGTGTGGCTCTCGGAGGTCTCTCTCTGGAATCACTGCAGCTTGAGTTAGTACCTGCATCTTAATTTGTTGATTTCTTTTCTAGAAATGAGGAAGAAGTTTGATGATGGAGAAGATCCCCTAGATGCTGAAAGCCAACAAGGAGGAAGTGGCAGCCCATTTCACAGAAGCTGGAACTCATGGCAAGGGTTCAACCCATTCAGTTCAGGAGGACCATTTAGATTTAAATTCCACTTCAATTAAACCAACTGTTTTTCTGCTCCTCTTCCGTAATTTTTTAAAGATTAAAAACAAAGAAAACCTTGTACTTGGATCCCAGTGGAAAAAATCTTAAATCTTTGTTTGTCCATGACCAAAGAGTTATTTTAATAAGAAAAATCACTTTAGAACGAAGGTTAATGGCTTTGCACGGGCAGGGAGGCGAGGAAGTGCTCTTCTCATGGGGCAGCCTGTACCCATTTCATCCATGTCTGGAAGCGGCTGGAGGCAGCGCACCTGTGGAAGTGCTCACGGATTCTGACTTCCCAGCACTGGTGCCCAGACTCCTCTCTTCCAGCCTGGCGCAGGACCTGTGTGGAGTCGCTGTTGTCTTCATGAGTGTGGCCGGGTGTCGCAGTATTCATCAGAAGGATATGGACAGTGAAGGCATACGTTCTTAGGGACAACTACGCTTAGATTTCGATGCAGTGTTATTACTGCTCCTCCTCTAACATGCAAGCCTTCAGCGCCAGCCTCAACATGACTGTCAGAAAGAAGGGTGGAGTCTCGTAGGAAACTTGCTGCCATGGCAGGTGTGGACTGAGGAGTGATGTTCGGCGTCTCTGGGCTGGGGGTGGTGGCTGGTAGCTGGAGAGGATACCAAGTTCACTTGAATAATTGCAAAACTTATGGGCCCTTCTGTTTATTAAACAGGACAAATTAATACATAAAAAAGTTTCACAAGGTATAACTGTGGTATTTAAATGATATTGCTAAAGTTTAGTTTGAAATACTTTGTAAGCAACCCAAGTTGAGTTATGTAGGACTTCTGTAACAAAATTGGCTCTGAAATTTAAATTGCTTAGTCAACAAAAGACACAGAATGCTGTGAGTACGGTGAGCGCTTCTCTTGCCTATAGCTCCCCTGGGGCTTTTGCAACTTTCCTGGAGCTGCTTACCAGTGTACTGTGGTCAGCAGATCTGACCTCACCAACCGGGATGTTGAGAGGCTTCTCCCGCCTAGGAGGAAGGACAGACTTGATAATCCCTCAGCTCTGGCTGTGTCATTTTATTTAACCAGATGGTGTTTCCTCCTGAGATACCTGTTAATTTTTAAGAAGGTAACTAAAGAATGTACTGTTCAGTCCCTAAAAAGAGTGTTATTAAGTCAAGATCTATGAATAATTATGGAACTACTGATGCTGCATTTAAAATCTAAGATAATTACTTTATATAACAATTACTACCTTTATTCTAGAAAGGTTTTTGTTTTTGCCTTGAAGCATTCTGAAACATTTGAAGGATTAAAGGATTTAATGTACTGCTTTTATGGAATGAAGCCTTTTAATTCACTGAGGCATCCTGTCCATGTCTACAGAGGCCAAGCACAAATCATTTGTTTTCTATAGTCGTATCCTTAAACATAGGCAGAAGAAAATTTTTAACTGAAGGACACAATCACATAATTGAATTAAGCAAAACACTCAAGTGCTTTTTGCATCCATGTAGGAATCTATTTCTTACCAATAAACTTAAAAATGCATTCTGAAAACTAGTGGCCAGCTTGTAGCTTTTATTTGTTTTAGTGGCTCAAAACTCAGGCCAGTGTGAAATTACCAAGGTAAATTCATCTTTGTTCTTTAATCTTAGTTATCTCATTACCTTACTTTGTCAGCGATGTGTATTTGAAAGTGTGGTTCCTTCTGCAGATGTTACTGTGACTTTTTTGAAATATAATAATGGCCTCCACCTACTTTCAAAAGTAAATTCCTACATGGTGAGAACAAGGTAACCTAGGACACTTGTCCATTCCTTTGGAGAGGATGAAAAGTTGTCAGCAAGGAGCCAGGAGGGTCTGGGCAGGTGGGCGGCTGGACCATGTCGGGGGCAGGGTGTGTGTGTGTGTCCTGAGTCTCACTGACTCTCAACTTGCTGTCTGGCGGTTAGTTTTTCTTCATTTGTAACATTAATGTGGATCAAGCCA
Organism: Petromus typicus; assembly: GCA_004026965.1. Lineage (NCBI taxonomy): Eukaryota > Metazoa > Chordata > Mammalia > Rodentia > Petromuridae > Petromus > Petromus typicus. The sequence goes on along the minus strand of PVIR01026699.1, from coordinate 2,605 downwards.
GTGTGATGGAAATGTGCAGAGAGGTACAGGCCTGCTTCAGCGAAGAGAAAGCAGCGTTGGTGCCATGTGCCAACACAGGGAGCACATTCTTGATTAATGGAGTACTGACTTAAGCGCCATCCTGGATGGCCACCAGTAGTTTTCCTGTGTCCTCCCGCAGGACAGATGGTGACTCTGCGATGGGAAAATCCAGAATGTGGAAAGGGATAGAGCAGTCATTCCTTCCATATACAAGGTAAAAACACGTTACTGAGAAAGCAGTTTCTTCTTTTGTGGTTACTTTCCACGTTTTAGTCCATTTTTAGGGATTGCAGGTGCCAGGTAACTTTTCTGAGAGAAGATGAGAGGTGCCCGCGCCCGGGCTGTTTCTATTCCGTTCCTGACGCTGACTCTGTGTGAGCTTCTGGAGGGGATGTCACGGGCACCTCCCACAGGAGGCAGTCTAAATACATCAGCTTTCAGTCTTAAAAAAGGTCCTGATTCACTGCTCAGTTCTGAAAGCTTGTGCTTTCTTATCAAGAATAAATAGCTGAAAACAACTTCAACAGTTAAATGTGAATTGGAAGCAATATATTAATTTTATATTTTTTTTCTCTTTAGTCAGTGTTTTAAGTCTATATTTGAGTATCAATATGAAAACAAGTTGGAGTTCTGATAGAATCTGAGGATACTCATGATTACAAAAAATTTCTGGTATAACCATGTTTTAAGAAGGCCAATAGGATCACAGTTTTAAAAGGGCACCATTTTCTATTCCTTGTAGATAATGAAAAATTTCAGATTTAAAGGCATAAATTTGTACTTATGTTTACCTTAAAGTGTGTAAGAAGAAAGCAGATGTTAAAAATGTCTCCGTGGTCTGGGCTCTGTTAGAGCCAACAGCCTTACAGACTCATGGCACTTATACTGGGCCTTGCAGAATGCTTCTATGAGTACACATCAGGGGAACTTGGAGAATGAGCGCAACTTTCCTGAATGTCCTTGACTTTTCCATGTTTATAAAGAAAGGGAGAAGGCAAATGCTAATATGTCAACTGATATCCCTGCTGCAGATCAGATCATTCCTTTTCTGTTATTAGTCGAATTCTGTAATTTTTGATGATACTAAGAGGTGGGAATAATTTTTTCAGATGATCTCTTTGAATGATTTAAGCATAAATTAGCCACTACGTGGCTTCATGTACATTCATCTGTGGATGAAACATTTTACCTGCAGAGGAAAGCAGAGCATAGGGGAGGTGAAAATTGAAGATGTTTGAGAAATTGAATTATTATTCTGGCCCTAAGGTTTGCCTTCAATGAGAAAAGACTTAACAGTCCATCTCAATTTAGTGTTTTAATAAAGGAATGTAAAATTTGAACTAGGTCTCAGACATGTCTACAAAGATGGGTAGAATTTTTTATGCCCGTGTATTTTCACATTTAATAAAAATATTTATGGTCATATCAGTATCTTGATTCATGTTTAGTCTTTGAGTATGAAAAATTCTAAGTCCGCTTACATGTTCCTGTGATTCACACAGAATCAGTGACTGAGGTGACAAAAGTGCTCTCCTGTTATGCTGATTGACAGTGAACATCAGAGCACAAAATCCAGGAATGGCTAACATCTAATTCTCCAAATTCTAGGCTGGCAGGGATTAATGACAGGATAATTCTTCCACTTAAACATTAAAATTGAACTCAAATTGTCTTTGTGTGAAGACTTTCCCTTTCAACTAGTTTGTTCATTTCTGTTGTCCTGAGAAGATGCTAGAGCCCATCTCAAATTCTAGCAATAAAAGTAACTTTCTTCTCAGATATACAGTCAATATGTCCTAAGATTCAAGGGAGCTAGAAGACTGAAATACAGACAGAACTTTTCTAGAAAGGTCAGGAATTTCTAAATTTTTTTGTTGTTGTTTTGTTTTTTGAGACAGGGTCTTGCTTTGTGGTTCTGAGCTCAGCCTCAAACTCACATCACAGCAATCCTCCTGCCTCTGCCTCCCGAGTGCTGGGATTACAGGCATGAGCCACCACGCCCGGCACTGTGGTATGTGGTACTGATTGCTCCTGGGCGTGGGTCTCCACACCCAGTATGGTATGTGGTTACTGGGGATTGAACCTGGGTCCTTGCGCTTGCAAGACAGGTGCCGGAACCACTGAGCTAACACCCTGGCACCCAGGAATTTCTAAATTCTTAATCCTCACAGCGCTTCAGCAGTTTCTGAGCAGCCAGCTGTAAGGATGTGAACATGTGTACTCTGGATCTTTACTTGTCTTTGTTGTCAAAGTGAGATTTTAAAGTAACCTGCCAACTGGTTCCTTGATGTCAGTGGAGCCCCGTGTGGGCAGACAGTGGCTGGGCTGTGCCTTTGGTTTTCTGGCTGCTGGGCGTGGCTCCACCAGTACAACTGACCTCAACTTGGGGACCATGAACCTGACACGTGTTGGTCCTTTGATAACAGTCTCACTTGCTCATTGGCAGGAGGCTAAGTTCCACAAACTTTTTTGGTGCTGTATTTCACAGTGCAGAATAGTAACACTGTACAATCATGGTGAGCTACCAGAGACCTGGTGCTGTATTTCAAAGAAAAAAATAGCAATCCTTGAATAACTGAAGACG
>PVIR01026698.1:0-23631 GCA_004026965.1 Petromus typicus | reverse complement strand
ATTGTAACAAAAAAGTAAGGAAACAAATTTTATGTATATGGGGGGGTGGAAGGGTGGGTAGGGCTATGGGAAAAAATGAGAATTAAGTTGTGTCTTATACTGGTACAAATCCCCATTATGGAGTGCAATCATGATGTGTATATTTAATGTACCAATAAAGATTTAAAAAAATACAGTATAATCTTATTTATGTGTGACATTTGAGAATACTTGATGTCATAGAACCAGAGAGTAGAATAGTGCTTACCAGATGTATAGTAGTAAGTGATTGGAGCATACTGGTGAAAAGGTATAAAATATCAGTTAGATAGGAAAAATAAATTCAAGAGATCTGTTGTGTAGTGCCTATACTTAAGTGATATATCATGGTCTTGACCATTGATATGAAAGTTTTTAACATGATAATTGACCTTTGATGATTTAACCATTTAAAAATGTATAAATAATTCAAAATTTCTAGTTTTTTTGTGATAAATATATAAAATTTTGTCATTAAAAATAAGTAAACCAAATAGTTGGGATTGTGGCTTTAACTTAATGGTAGAACTTTTGCTTAGCCTATGTTAGATTCTGTTTTAATCCTCATATTTTTCAATAAATAAATAAATGAATGAATAAATAAAATCCAAAAGTGAACTAGAGAAGACTTTCTTTATATATAATTAAAAAGTCTAAAAAACCCATAAGCACAATTATGAATTATTATATAGGTCAATTTGTTGAGACAACTGATACTGGAGGTTACATGTTTTGTTTTGTTTTGTTTTGTTTTCTCTCTATCTATGTCAAGTAATTTTCAAAAATCCTGGCCTGTATTTGTAAGAGGTCTGTATGGACTGGGTCCTAGGGAGATTTCTCATTGCTGGGAGGCAATATTCAACACTCATAAGAAAAAAATTTTCCAGAGTAGATAGTTGTTCACCTGGTATTTCTAGGATGTGGAGGATAAATTCTAGAAACTCATTTTACTTTATTGCATTTATATTTGGATTACTGCTTTAATAATCATCAGTCCAGTTGGACAGCACAACTAATAGAAGAAGACTAAATGGAGATATGTCTAAAGTAAGTTAATTCTTTATTTTTTAACAGTATAGTTTCTTTTTTTAATTTTAAAAATTTATTTCTCAAACCTACATGGGTAAGAGTATGTATGTCATCTCTTTTATTAATCGCCAAGCTCAGTGTAATCATCACAATATAGTGACAGTTAGAGAAAGCATGGTCTGGCCTCAAAGAACTCATACTCTCCAGAGGGAGCAATGGGCATTTGTCTTCCCTGGGCAAACTCTTCCAACCAGTCATTCTACACCACATTCTGAAAACGGAAAATAGAACATTAGCCTGGGGAATGACATTGGGTGGGCTTTACATTATCAGTAGAGATGTACAAGGGAGAAGGAGGGTGGGGGAAGTTGAAAGAGTCAACAGGAATTTGAAGTGACCTTTAAAAATATATGAATACATGAAAAGTCCTGAGCAGGCCTAAAAGTGCTGCTGAATGACCGTGATGTGTAGTGTAGCCACATCAGAGGGTGGTAAAAGAACATGAGGAAAGCAGAAGGAGGGTGAAGATCAAAAGGAAAGATAGAGTTAGGTTAGATGAGGCCTTTAGTGATAAAGAGTTTAGACTATCTTATTTGTGACAAAATACAAGTAAACTAAAAGTCATTTATAGGATTTTAAGCCCAGGCATGAGACAGTTTGATTTGATAACTGAAATTTTTTAAACTAATTAATTGCTTTTATTGGTACAAATTTACACATCATGATCACAATCGATATTGAAAATTAGTACTAATATGTGACAGGGATTAATTCTGATTTTTACCATTCCTCTGCCCACCCTACAACCCCCATTCCATAAATATGTAAGCTTTGTTTAATTTTAGAATCTGGTCTAGCACTTTAGAATAATGACATTATTACTATCATATCTGTCATTATCATACCTATCATACCTAGTTATACTTCAAAGGTTAAATCAGTCAGATTTGTCTCTTACTAATTTCTACAGTGTTCTAAGAAATAATTTCAAATCTCAGTGGCTTCCATTAGAAAAGGGCCATTTATCATAAACTGTGCAACTCTTTCACTGCTTTTGGGTTTTCTCTTTGACTTCTTGATTTCATGGAACCCAGACTAAAGAAGAAATCTGTACATGAGAACTTTGGGGGTTCATGTGGCAGTGTAAGTTAGAATGATGTCAGAACCAAGTGTAGGAAAATGGCTGATATTGTCATCATTTCATTTTCATATCACTTAATTTAAACAATGGAAGAAGGATCGATAGCATCCCCTCACCATGAGTAGAACAAACCACAGAAGTCAATCTACAGCCCACTGGAGTGTTAATGTGCAAACAAGTCCTCTGAGTTTAGATGCTGGCTCTGTTCATGTTGTGCAAAGTCTGACAACTTACTTAACCTTTGAGAAGGTGGTATTTGTTATTAGGATGAGCCCAGAGAGATCACAACAATGAATAGCTTTATATATGCATATGATATTTGCCTTTTCAATATTGCCTCTAACATTATGATCTCTACAAAGCTTCAAAAATCCTGGACTCATCGAGTCTCTACAGTACCTTGTACCTACACCTGGCCATGCTCATATGTCGTTCAGAAACATCTCAGATTGGGCTTTGTTGTCTCTGCTGTGCCACTTGGAGCATGTCATGGACTAGCCCTCAACAACCTCTGCTCTGCTAAATGGAGTTAGACATGCTAAAGCTCTGTGGGAAACAACCAACAACATTTTGACGGGTCACTCAGTGATTTTTAGATTAACAGAGCTACTGACTGAAGTGCTGTAAGGCACTGAGGGCAGAGAAACTCTTGTAGGTCACTTATATTACAAACTGACATCCCCAGGAAGCTTCTGTGAGCCATACATCACCTATGCACTGGGTCATTCAGTATTCACAATATCACTCTTAAGCAGATATTATGTCATCCTTATATCATCATCAAGAAAATGGAAACACAGAGAAACTAAGTGGTTTTTCTAAAATTTCATAAGTGATAGAAGCAGGAGAATTGGGTTCAAATCTAGCTAGAGTAGCTGCTGAGCCCTTGACTGGAAACAAAGCAGCCCTGTTTCTGAAGCAGTATGCATCCCTAGCTAACTGGTAAAACTACAGGAACATTTCAAGAGGTTATATGTTCCGGTGGTTTCCAAACTGTGACCCACAAAACTTTAGGGTCCCTGGAGAGTATTTGATGACAGTTCTCTGTATACTTATGAGCTATTTCTATAATTACAAATTATGACTTTAAATTTTATGTGATAATAATAACCACACTATACTTTTTGACCTATGTTCTGATCTCTAAATACCATAACTATTAAATACTAAAATGAATTAGGAATAAATTACTTACTTTCATTGTATTTACATCAGAGGGCTATACAGGTTGTATAAGAGTAGAAAAAAACATTATCTTGAAAAAAGGTGGAATCAATGGTCAATTCAATTTTTTCCTTGACTTTTAACCAATTTGAAGCCTCAGGGATAAGTACAAGGCTGTGGTGATTTGCTACAACCTGGTTGTCAGATAAGAAGCCATGATTCCACATCTCAGGCATTTCTCTGTCTCTGTGCATCCAGTTGTAAAGTCCTACCATGAGTCATATGCATCATGCTGCACCAGGAAGTGACCAAATAAACTTACCTTCCTTTGTGTGAAGTCTCAAACTGTGCAAGAGATTCATTTTCACAATATCAAATTAAACCATTTGCATATACTTTATTATATCCTAGGGTTTGTTTTTCCCCTTTTTCTTTTACCATTAATAACATTTTAACAACTACCTTGGAGGCCACAATGATTCTTCAGTTTTATATTGCACAATATATATGGATTCTTAATAATTTATTCTGTTATGTTTATAATAAGAACATAGATGTTAAAAATTAATGATGACTAAATAACATCCTAACACACTGGTAGGTACATTTTTCTGCCAGAGAATAAGACTGTCAAAATGTGTTTTAAATGTCTTGATTAGAGACATTTTAAGTAATTTTTGACTGATAATTGTTTTAGAAATGGATTATATTTTTAAAAAATCCCTTCTATATGACTTCTCCAATATGTCAGCATCCTATCTACTATAATTGATTTTTCTTTTTATTAGTATTTGTTTACAATACATAATGATTACATCTTGTTTGGGGATTTGAAACATACAGGTACCATATTTTGGTCATTTCTTCCCCTCCCTGCCATTCATTCTTCCTTTTTCTCATTTTCTACAGAGTCTGCATCACTGTTTCTGAACATGTCTCTTCATTTTTCTTTTCTAATTATTCATACTTTGGATTTCTCATATTGGAAATGAAGAACATGTTGAGTTCCTCAGTTTCCTCATCAGCAACAATCCACTTGTGAGTGCCTAACTTCAATGTGGATGGTCCTGTGCACTGGCACCATAGGAAAGGCAAGAGCAGTAGCATCAGACATACAGAAAGGAGAGCTAATAGTATGGAAACTGATGCTTAATGACTACAGAGGTGTGAAGAAATGTAGATGGAGCCTCACCCACTATGAAGGAAAAAGGAACCTGTAAAGTAACTTTAGAATGTTGCTTAGCACAATGAACAATGTTTAATGTTTATTGCAGATTGAAATTTCTACCCTTTGGAAGCCTATAGAACCTCTCGCATTAAGCTCTAAGAAATACACTGAAAGATATTCACTGTAGCATAGTTTAGAACAGAAAAACATGAATGAAATTTTGACATTGATCAATAGTGGAAGAGGTAAATTATACTGTTTTTCATAGAATGACATCAAACATTGCAGTCTATATGGATAATATGTGGATCAATGAAAATGAATTACTACATTTATATAGATATATCTCAAATTAATTTTGTTCAGAAAAGGAAAATTGTAAATGAGTACATATGCAATGAGTCCACTTACATGTAAAGTTAAAACCTACATTGCAGAAAAATAATAGAAAGGAATGGGCACATATCAACTTTATTTATTTTTTAAATTATCTTTATTGGTATATTATGAATATATGTGATAATCACATTCAACATTAAGAGTTTGTACCAGAATGACATGATAAACTTTAACAAGTTCTTGTTCCTAAGGATATTTCAGCACTGTAGTTGTTTTTAGATTTCATTAAAAGCATCTGAAGAAGTTATGGCAAAATGTAAATGTTCATTGAAACCGGATAGCAGTTAATGTGTATGTTTGATCTCTCTTGTTCTTATTTGTATTCTTTCTTTTTAAATAAAACAAATTAGTTTCATCTAAATAAGATTGTTAGCACTGAGAAGTGTCATGGTAATGCTGAGTGACACGATATTAATCTGAGTTAAAAAACAAGATGATGAAGTTTGCCTGTCCTGCATAGCAATTCAAAAATTGACCCATGAAAACGCATGAACTGGGACTGGAAATGGAGCTCAGCAGTAGACACTTTGCCTAACATGTGCAAGATCTCTCTCAAACTCCATCACTAGTTAGAAAGAAAAATGGAGATAAAAAAAGGAAAACCCAAGCATGGTGATTGTACACACTTGCAATCCCAGTGCTTGGGAGGCTGGGAAAGGAGATTCACTGTGTTTCAAGCCCTTCTGGACAAACTGTATAGCAAGACTCTGTCAAAGCCAACTAAATGTTCAAAGGAAAAAGGGAAAGGGGGAAGGCAGGGGAAAGCAAAATAGGTAAAGAAAAAATTTGATGGAAAAATATAAAAATGGAACCAAAGCTTATGTGTATATGGGGGTGAATAGGGAGAGCAGTGGGAAGGGAAAAATGAGAATCAAGATGTATCAAGTACAGATACAAATGTATAATATTAAATGTGACCATAATGTATATCTAAAATGTACTAATATATTCAATAAAAAAACAACAACTAACTAAAACTAAAGGAAAAAAATCTGGAGTGAAAAATTGGCTGAAGTGTTTGGAAGACAAACTTTAAAGACATAATTCAGAGAAAGTTGATCAGTTAGTAGTGAATAAAAAAAATAGAAGGATAAGTTTGAGGAATTTCTAAGTACATTAATTCACCTCTAGACCACAATCTTAAGTGAACTAAATCAGGCACACATGTTTATGTATCACATTATTTCTTTTATGTGAAAAACACAAAGAATAAATAATAAGTAAAATAAAGGCTAGATATTAGGAATTGGGAAAAACTTTTTCAAAAAGGAAAGGAAACAAGAGATGAGAAGGGAAGGAAGGGAAGAAGGTCTTGGATAAACAAGAAATAAAAGAAAAATAGAAATAAAGCCTTCACAAGTGTGGAAGAAGATTTGGAGGGAGAGGAAGGGAAGGAAACCAAAAGTATAATTAAATGTGATGTACAAATACCTCTTCATGAACATGATCATTATGTCCTGCAAACACATACTAATAAAACAACTTTAAAAATAGCATTATTTTTTCATATATATATGAGATTGAGTGGCCTATAACTTGGCCTATAACTTACAAGCTCAGTGACCTGAATCAATATCCGCATCTCAGGTTCGTTATCCGTAAAGTGTGTAAGAGGCGATTCCTGTCCTAATCTTCCTTTGAGCTGTTGCAAAGATCAAGTGAAATATTTATGGACATGTTTAATAAGTATCTCCAGTGTTGCACAAAGGGACATTACCCGCAGCACCGAGTGATCCCAAAAGTTGTCAAACTTCTTAGTATTCTCCACCACCTGCTCTGTTGTCTGACTGCTCTGTGGAATGAACTCGTGTACTAGATGTGTTGAGAACTCAGAATGGGTGAAAGATGTAGGCTTTTTTCTTGTGTCTTGTCTCAGTATTTTTGTTGTGCGCATGCAGGGCTAACAGAGCTTGTATCTTATTCTTCCCAAATGTATGTTAGGATGGTCTTGCTAATACTATTTTAAACTTATCACTCCAAATAAAATGTCTATCACAACAACTGCTTACTTGCAAAGAATAAGAAATGTTGTGAAAGACAAAGCTGTTGAGATGGTATGTTTAACTCAAATCATTCATTTCAACTATTTTATTTCTGATTTTATGTGGAATAACCTGGGACAAAAATTCAATGATGGAGAGAAGATGAAACATATTTTAGGGACATTTGTTAGTCCTTTTTCTCATCTGCCTACATTTTTCTTTCAGGTCTAACCTTACTTATTTTGGCCTCACCAAAGCTTAGTAAACATTTCATCAAAATGCAGTACTGGCTACCCACATTTAAGTAATGCTTAGTTTTCTTTCTTACTATGGGGGTCAAACATAGACATACATGATTTAGAACTTTTCAACAAAGGACAGTTGTCATTACTATTCCATATATTTACTGTATCATTTGTCATATCAGTATGAACTCATAGTCATTTAATTCATACTTTAATTATAATCAAATACTATTACTTTACTTTCTTGATCAAATTGTTTCAGTTTAGGACATTGTGGCATTTTTTAGTTGAAATCAAAAACTTTTTGACATATCTTTCATTGCGGTTTTGGTTATTGCTTTTATTTTGTGTTGCTTCTTAATTTTTGACATAGCCTTACTATCTAACACTAGGTTTGACTTACCATATCCATTCCATCTGACACTATGTTTCTTGATTATTTTCTGCATTTCCTAGCCCAACCTTATCTTCCAAAGAGACCTGGTTCCTTTTATTGGAGAACAGTATTATATTGTCTTTTATTTATTTATTTATTTTTTGGAAGAGTGACATGATGATGCAGTGGAGAATTGAAGTTACCCAACTGTGCTAAGATGAATTCTGACAAGCTGTGTGTCACGTACTGTCTCCTTTGATAAGGGCTGTGGTATCATATAAGCAGTTCATCATAAAAAGCCACCTGCTATGTAATCATTAATGTTCTCCTGTACACTCTGAATGACCACTAGTTTCTAATGTTTTCATTCTTAGGGTTGTTATTTTGAGTCTGTCTTATTCATGATGAAGCCACAAACAACTACACTTCAAGATAAAATATGAGAGAAAAAGAAAGCAACCTTTTAAACAGACTATTTGGCAAAACAATCTCCCAAATAATAGTAATTACATAGTATATCAGTTGCATGGTGAGAATAATTAAAGTGACTAAATAACTCTGTAGCAATTCTGATGCCAATTTTAGGTTTTGTATTTTTTAGTATTGTGCAAATTCCAGCTGAATGACAAAACCAATCATTTTGGCCATCTACTTCTTGGTGTGGTATTTATAATAGAGTGAAGATGTTCACCACTGCACTTATCACAAGTTGTATAAATCTCGTAGGACATTAATGGCTGCTTTAAAATATGTTACTCCTTATTACTGTAACTTAACCTTTGATAAATACAAAAGTATACATCAAGACATAAAATAGAAAAAAAGACTGAAATTTTAGGGATGATCTTATCTTTCAGTATTTTATCTAGTTCATAAGCATTTTCTTCCAGTAACATTTTGAAGCAATATAATTGTTAACAAATGAAAGTTAAGTATTAGTCCTACTTTTGTGCTTCAAATTAGCCACATAATCATGCCACAATTGTAAGAAGTTACTGTAAGTTTATCTGTAGCCTCAAAAGATAAATCCAGAAGAAAAGTGAATGTTCTGTTTAACCAGATGTTGAACCAGTCTCCCAGTTCTATTTATTTCCCATCATTTCTTTTAACCTTTGCCATTTCTCATTAGTGCAGTTTCTGAGAAATTTCAAGTGCTTTTTTTGACCTCACACAAGCTTTGTTTTCAATAAGAAAAGACAATGGGCCTTCTCTCTGGTCCCCTTTATCTTGTTGTCAGAAGCATTTCCTAAAATAAACATGTCAAACAATGAACAAAATAAATGCCAGTGCTGTGCAGGGCCTCCAGCAAAATGACCAGAGAGCAAGTGTTGCCAGTCCTTTGAAAGAAACAGAGCGAGTGTGGAAGAGCTCTTGACTTTGAAAATGACTCAATGCAAAGGCAGTGGCATGAAGGCCACTTATACCCAACAAGAATGACTGTTTTTTAACACTTAAAATCAGCAATTAAAGCCACATGACAATGGATCAGGACACTCAAAATGATATTTTTTTTCTCAAGCAGAGGCAGGATGTCAGAGTGCTAGAAATAGAATTTCAGCTTTGGGCAAAAAGGTTGGCTGTGTAACCTCTAAGGCCTCTTCTAATTCACATCTTTCAAATCTTTGTAATGCTAGTAAATTTTAGATATTTGAAACTTCATTGAAGACCAATTGTTGTACTCAGTGGTTTGCACAGAATAGATCTGATACAGGACACATAGAATTATAGGACTATGTTACGGTATTCACCAAATAACTGAAATTCAGAAGAGAATAAGAGATCTTTCCACATGCTAGGGACCCAAAGAATCCAGCCACAGGTCTGGATCCCATAGCATGTCCCACCCAAGTCCAGTGCAGGTCTACAGCCCACAATAATGTCTCATGCAAATCCACATGGAAGATCTGCATTGGAAAGATCTGAAGAGCAGTGGTGAAAGCCTGTGCCATGAGGTGAAGGGTCTGTGGAAGGAGGCCGAGTGATCTGCCCTGCAGCCCGGAAGGGGTCAAAGTGAAGACCACAGCTCTCCTGAAGAGAATAGCAGCCATCCCCAGTGACAAGAGAGACCTGAGCTCCTCTGAGAATAGCTGAATTCAGATCAGGAAAACCAGCCACAACAGCGCTCCTCCTGGGAAACCAATAGTCAACGATCTTCCCTATCGCTCACCTTTTATACCATCAGCAACAGTCTTTAGGTAGGTGTTGTATGCCCAGAAACATACGGACTCAGTTCAGCTGGACATTCTTATTTAAACTGACCAATAGCTAATCTACCACACCAATGTAAATTTTAAATTACATATATTATACATAAGACTATATAAATGATGTGTGTATCTATGTCTCTATGTATACAGTGTTTTGATTGAAATATACAAAGCCCATAAAACACTATCTATTGAACTTGATCCTAATTACCTTAGTATTTATAGTGAAGCCAACTGCTTTACTAAGTCTGTTATTGTACCCTTGGACAAGATCAGTTGAGTGTATATTTACTGAGTACAGTCTAAGTATTTCAATATCCCCTGTTATCTGTAGAGGTACACAACATCAACTCTGTCTTTGTGATGTTACATAGTAGGTGCTATTGAATTCTTATGTTCAGAAAAGTGTTATGTAAGATAGTAGGTTGCTTTTAGAGTTTTTAAAAATGCAAGTACCTGAGAATGTAAAGACACCTCAAAGTTTATGCAGTATAATTTTATATCTCAGGCTAAAATTTAATTTCACACTCTCACATTCTGCCTCAACTTGATTAAGAACATTTTTGGTGGTCTGATATATTTTCATAATGATCTAAGTAGTCCATATATGTTAAAAATAGGAAGTGCCAGTGGCATGGAATAGCCCAGTATGTTACTATCAAATAGGTGACATCTATAAGAAGGGGAATGCACAGATAGAGAAAATGATTTCCCATAACAAATGCTGTTTAGATGCTATTTGCAGGGGGATATCAGCATGGCAATGCAGAGAAAGAGGGCCAAAACTTTCACTGAATGGAAGTTGACCATTTGAGTAATATAAGAGCAGCTGAGTCACTGAAATTTCAAATTTGTTTCTGTGGACAGTGAAGAGTCACTAAAATGCTCTGAAAGGCATAATAGTAAGTGTTGATTCCTGTGCCATCATGCCCGAATACAAATCCCAACTTCATTTAGCTTTCTTACTCATCAAAATATTTAATTCACCTCTAAAATTAGAATATAATACTTATTATCTCACTGGATTTTGTGAGGATCTACCAAAATAATGTGTACTGCCTGGTATAAAGTGAATGCTTAATAATTGATAGCTGCTGTTATTATTAATAACATGAATGTAACAGAATAATCTCAGAGCAGTGTAACTAAAGACTGCAAAATTACTTCCAGGATTATTTTAACAATCTGAGCTATTCTAGTGTACAGTAAAAACTTACAAATGTGAAATCAGTTAAGCCTATTGATTTGTGAAAGCTCTGTTAAATATACTTGTATAGAGAAAATGGAAATGAGACTTTACTTTTGGCACAATTTGTAGATTATTTTTGGATTTTAATAATTTTGTACAGTGCTATATGTATCACAATAATGTAAATTGAGTGCTAAATTATGGAGTAACATCAATTGAACAATGGTTATAAAATATCTGCTCAAATGCTGATTTATTAAATCATAAAATCTCTGAAGTTAGTGACTTCTTCTTCATTGGGAATAGAGCCACACTGTAGAATGCAAAGTTTCATGTGGGTAGAGAGGAACATGCTATCAATGTTTCTTGAGCTAAGCATACTGCCTAATGTTTACATGCATATTGTGAAAGACGTTAACATAATACAGAAAGGCACTAAAATAGTATAGTCTTTTTATGTCTGGTTAACAATTTTATTTTTATTTTACTATATTACCAGTAGATATTAATGAATAAAATATAAAAGTCATTCAATGAAACAATAATGTTTCATTAGGAAAAATATTATATAATAATCATGACAAATACATTGTGTATCATAATCCTAAAATAATATATTTTCATTTGCTAATCTCTCAGTTCATTTCTTAATAATACTATTTTTTCAGGAAATATTGTATGAATTGATAAAGTATCTCACATTCTGTAAAGTTTTGCACAATTCCTATTTCATAATATGTCTATTTTCTTGATCTTAATTTTCACTTTCAGCTTCTCACACCAGAAACTCAGTGTAACATTTATACATATCTCTCGGATTTATTTCATCTCCTGTGAAAAGTTCATGAAGTAATTCATTTTAAAAGAGGGGAAGCTTATTTTGTGTCACAGTTCTAGAGGCTACAATGTCTCATTGATCCTGTTGTCTTTGGGACTGCAATGAGAAAGATCACAATGGTAGCAGCATAAGGAAGAGCCCAAGTATAAAAGAGAGGGAAGGAGATAAAGGGCCTTGGTCTTACTATCCCCTTCAAAGTATGATAAAGGTTAGATCTAAAAATCTCTGCCCCAAATTCCTCTGTGGGAAAGATGATTAGATCCTTTGGTCACTATAAATGACTTGCTGTTTGGAGGTTGAATATAAGATGAAGAGGAGTAATGGGAACTATTTGTACACAGATTAAATTGAAAATACTGGGATGGGTAGATTATTATGGATTACATACGAGGGTCCAATTTAATGACAAGGGTCCTTAAAATGGAGAAAAATGGAGGAAGACTTGATCATAGAAATAAAAGAAGTAACAATAAGAACAAGAGTTTGAAGTGACTTCAGGAAGGAATCAGGAGAAAGGAATCCAAGTAGCTCTGAAAACTAAGAAGAGTAAGGATACGGATTCTCTCTGAGAGTCTCCAGACAGAAGAAGCCTCAGGAATATCTCAGTCCTACCCTAGTGAAATGCATTCCATTGTCTGGGTTTCACACTAGCAGACAATACATTTTGTTGTTTCAATCTATCAAGTTTGTGATAATTTATTACAATGGAAATACGAAACTAATGCAGAGGGTGATATTAAATCTCTCAAAGGCTGAGGACATAAAACACTTCTGCATTCTCTGCACTAATTGTATTGAGCACAATGGAAATCAATGTGGAGATTCGTTAAAAACTAGGAATTGAAGTTCCATTTGACACAGCTATCCCTCGGCGAGATACATACATACATATATATATATATATATATATATATATATATTTATTTATCTAGATAGATAGATATATATATTTATAGATAGATATATCTATAGATATTTCAAGTTCATTTTCCTGGTCTTTCCTAAATTACCTACCACTTTGCTATCCATCTTTTAAAAGTGTGATGACATTTTTATCTGTTGTCTTTTCTAAAATTCTGATTGAGAGTTTGTAGTATTTATACCCCTATGCACCATCATTTGAGTAAGATTTAAAGGAGTAGCAACAAAACAGAAGGATGGACTTGACTATAACTAACTTAAAGTTACTTCATAAATCATTAATGAAATTAGGAGAAAATTGCAAATAGTAAAGTTATTATAAGACATATTACTGTTTGTTAGAAGTGTAGTTCATAATGTCCTGCACATACATTAAGTTCTTATTGAAAAAGTAGATGGCCGCT
The DNA here is from genome assembly GCA_004026965.1 of Petromus typicus. Lineage (NCBI taxonomy): Eukaryota > Metazoa > Chordata > Mammalia > Rodentia > Petromuridae > Petromus > Petromus typicus. The sequence continues at coordinate 10,550 of PVIR01026698.1, read as the reverse complement.
TAATAAAAAAACAAGCTAATGGTACCAGAGAAACAGTGATTATGTAATGCATAGTTATGTAATTGTGAATTGTTTCTTCAGAAGAACTTTAATTCACAAAAGTTTTCCCACCAAACAAGGTTAGGGAATAATATTTATCTCTCATATTTTTAAAAATGTGTTTATTGATACATTTTAGAAATACATTATTTTTACATTCCTCGATAAGAATTTGTACCTGTAGTTGATATATCTTGATTGTTATTTTTTTCCAATACTCTTGCCCTTATTTCAACCCCTCACCCTCCACATATAAACTTTATTTCAGTTTTTTTTCTTTTAACCTAATTAGATTACAAACATCATAAGGAAAGGATATTGATGCTAGAAATTCCTTTTTGGAAAAGAGGAAACAATGTGCAAGTATTAGAGGATGTGTTAGTCAGCTTTCTGCTGCTGTGACAGAATACCCAATGTAAATAACTTAAAGGAGGAAAAACTGACTTTGGCTAAGATCTTGAGAGGTGCTGGCTCATGCTACTTGGATTCTTCCTTCTGGGCTTGCTATGAGCCAAAGGATCATGATGGGCAATGTGTGGTAGAGCATAACTGTCCATCACCTCCAGGATATGAAGCAAAACAATAAGTGAGGACTGGCCAGGGTCCCAGTATCCTTTAGACTTCCACATAGTCCCATGTCATCAGTCCCTCCAGGTAGTCCTTGCCCTTCCCAAGAGTGCAACTCTGGACCAAGCCTTCAACACATGGGCCCCCAAACCCAACCTGTAACAGCAGCTGGCTAAATGTTGCTGCTTAGGTAGATTGTCTTTAGAAACTAGAAACATTGCATCTCTTCCCTCTAGATATAGAATGAGATATTTCAGCAGACTATTGTGTCTATAATGACTTTATTTTCATAACAGTATTCTCTGAAAGGAATAAGCAATCAGTTAGTCAGCAAGGGTAGTGGAATACTTGTAGATAATTTAGTTAATTTAAAAGACACTGTGATAGTACTTTACTTTTTTCTAGCACACAATAACTGACACATACTTTTTATTAAAATACTAATATCTGTATTTCTGCAGAAGACCGTACTATTAATTATTCCCAAAGCAGCTTTGAAGAGTTAACTCCATGACTGGCTTGTTGTGAGAAGTGAGTCTGCCTGATGCCCATGTTCCGAGGTCAGAGATACTTGCTCTCGAATTCCATTCCCACCACAAACCTGCCTAGAAGACAATGTTCTAATTACAACCACATATTTTGTCTATTCTGTTCCTAATTTTGTCTTGTCTTTTCCCAACCTTATTTACATGAATTTCCATGTAAACAACATGTAATTTGCCTCTATCCCAATTGACTGCCAAGGGAAGTCAGTCCTGGGACTGGCCAGTGCCTCTGTCTGTCCTGCCAGCATTGACTGTTCTGGTGCCTGCTTTCTATGCTTTTCTGTTTCTTAGTGTATTTTATCTTAGGTCTGTGTCATATACTGGGCAGGTGGGACTGCAGACTTACTCCAAGTATCCCCAGCAAATTTCAGTTTTGTCATACTACTGCATGTGCCTCTATTAAAATTAATTATAACAGAAACTACCTTTAAAAATGGAAATATAAATGTTACATCCCAACTGCTACATTGTTCTGTGATTAAAATGTAATATATATAAAACCACCATTATCAGTATTTAGTGGTTCTAATAAGAGCTATTTGGATCAAATTAGTTAAAACTGTGCCATTTAAACATATTTTCTTTCCATCTTTCTTCTGGTCATTAATGTAATTTGAGTGCTGTTATTTTAATTTCATCATATGACTCCTTACGGCTCTAAAAGAGAAAATATGGCAAGCTTTGAATATTGGGTTATACTTCATTTGCATAATGAGTTAAATGAGTCTCTTAAGGCTGGTAACTCCAATCATTTCCTCATCTTGCTAATCAGGACATTCCAAGTAAGTCAGACAGGAGAAGAGAGGGAAGATTCTGATTGCAGAATCACAAGGCTGTGTTCTACTGGCTTCCAGTTATTAAAAGATGAGGTCAAGAATGTATAACAAGGTTAAAATTTACTTGTAATATGTAAGGAAAAGGATAAAATGGAATGATTATTATTTTTATTTTTTACTTATTTTATTATATATATATATTCTTTGCTACCAAGAATCAAACTTGTGATCTTGCACTTATGAGGCTCACACTGAAACCACTGAGCTAAATTCCCAAGCCTAAAGTTATTATCAGTAACATATTTATTAATTTACAAATTGTGTTACTTATATTATATAAGCTGGCTACAGGCTTATTTTATAAACAACCAAAGAGACTGCAATTTTAAAGAAGTTCTAGGAAAACCTCTGAGAAATGCCATTTGAACAGACATGAATAATAAGAAATGACAAACACGCAGATTTTGGGTAACTATCCACAAAGGGAGATGAAGGTGCTGGGATAGGTAGAAAACTGATATGTTACAAGAACAGCAACCACACCATGGTGGCTGGAATGGAGTGAGTGAAGGGGACAGTAGGAGGAGAAATCAGACAGGGATGCAGTTCCCAGATTGAACTGGAAAGTACAGGCCATAGTTCAGACTTACAATTTTATTCTTTTAGTGAATGGTGGCATTAGAAGACATGGAGTGAAGAAATGGATTTTGATGTGATTTACTTCAATGGTCCTTTAAATTTCTCCATTAAGGAAACAAAATTTAAACTATAGAGATAAGAGGCTTTTTGTCATACTCCAAGCAAAAGACAGCATGGCTGGCACCTGGTTAGCAGTGTTACAGTTGGCGAGGAGACAGCAGATTAGTAATGCACCGAAGCACAGACAGTACTTCCTGTTTGCTTCAGATGTTTTGAGCACACACAAAGAAGATATAGTGTATTGAATGACAACTATTTATAAACTAGTTTATTTCTATTTATGTTTGATTTCCTAGACTAGTGTTTAAAAAAACTGAAAAGTTTGTTTATAACTCAGGTCATTAAATAGGTTTCTCATAGTCTTCCAGATAAAACTCTTTTTACAAACAAAGCACTTGGACAACTGACTAGGTCATGTGGTGGAGTATAACTGACCTATATGGCTGTGATGAGGAAAGCAGAAAGACTGGGAGGAAGTTTCTAGAAGCATCAGGTGAAACACTGGTAAGCCTTTGCCTTGTCACAGATAGTGATGCTGAGAATGATTGAATGCAATTTCAAAAGTATTGGCAGATTTGCATAGATGACAGCTAATTTGTATTATATTGTATTAAAGATCTATACATTTTGTGTTATATTGATACAATCCTGTCCTTCATGGCTGCTTTGTATTCAGTGTTGCATTTAACAGTCTCATTGTGATTAGTTTTTAAAACTAAGCAATGTTCTGCAGCATTTTATTAGGAACATTTTATTGTAGCTAGTGAATTTTTGATCTATTTCATTTTCTTCCTATGTGGTACTCACTTTTCCTAAGAGCACTTGTTAAGAAATTATTTTCCCTCACCGATGAGTAATATTATTTTCTATATAATGTTAATTTCTATGTCTATATAGCCTATCTGTTCCATTGGAATGTCTACACTTCTATGCCCACTAAAGAAAATCAAGGCAGGGAACTGCCCATGGTGGCTCACTCTTGTAATCCCAGCACTGGAGAGGCAGGAGGATACCTGTCAATTCAAGGCCAGCCAGGGCTAAACCATGAGGCTTTATTGCTGAAAATAAGAAAAAATAAAAAGAAAAAAGAAAGAAAGAAACTGGCCAGAATCAGAAGGCCTGTGTTATCCTTCCTCCTGGGTCAGGAGTGCCAGAGTTCTGAGGAACAGGAAGACCTGACAAATGATTAGAAATTGAGGACATCTTGAAAAGGACCCTATGTATCCTAAGGCAGTTTGAAAGGAAACCACTGGCTGATGTAAAGCCAGATAATAACACAATTAAAACTCTAGAAAGACAATCCTAGTGGCGTCATCAAGATTTAATAAAATCATGCCATTGTGGAGAAAAGGGAACCCTTCTCCACTGCTGGTGGGAGTGTAGACCTCCCACCTCCATGGAGATCAGCGTGGAGATTCCTCAAAAAATTAGGATTGGAGATCCCATTTGACCCTGCCATTGCTCTGCTAGGTATATACACATAGGAATTAAGAGTCATTTCACAGAGACATATGTGCACCCATGTTTATAGCAACTCAGTTTGTGATTGCTTAGTCTTGGAAACAACCCAGTTGTCCAACAACTGGAAATTGGATAAAGAAGATTTAGTTCTTTTATAGAATGGAGTATTACTCTGCCATTAAAAATGATAAGATTGAGTCATTCATACTCAAATGGATGTACCTTGAGGACGTCTTCATAAGTGAAATAAACAGGTCACAGATTCGTAAATATCATATCTTTTCTCTGGTATGAGAAAATGAAGTTGTAAATGAGTTGTAGTATGTAGAGTTGAAATTGTGAAGTACAAAATATTTAAAAAGAAAGAGAGTGTAGGGTAAATAATGAGGGGAAAATGAATGGGTAATAATAAAGAAAAAATAAAACAAACATTGTGTATATAGAGGATTGGGGGTTGCAGGGTGGGGGGAAAAGGGAAAAATGAAAATCAAGTCCTGTCATATTCTAGTACAAACTCGCAATGTTGAATGCGATTATGATGTGTATACATAATGTACCAATAAAGATAAAAATTTTTTAAAAATAAAAGCAATTTAGAAAAATAAAAAAAATAAAAAATAAAATTAAAAAATAAAATCATGCCAGGGTGAAAGGCGTGAATTGTGTGTTTGTATGTGTATTTTTGGCACATTTTATTTGGAAACTGCAATGTTTTGCTATATGTGCTCCTTAAGTGACTTCAGGGATGTTTTTCTATCAATGCAGATAGAATATTCTTATCTCTTCTGAATATAGTACATTTTTGACCTTTGAAAGACTATTCCAAAGTGTGACTTAATTTGTTTATCTTCAAAAGTATGACAGTTTGGTAAATAGGTAGGCACTTCTGGTCAGAATTACCTTTTATTCTTTTGTCTCATCTAAGACTCAAACGAAGTATCAAGTAATCCTTATGGGATTTTTATAGAATGGTTAGTTTTTACCTCAATAGTACCCTGTGGAAACTCATTTGAAAAGCAAATTTGAAATTTTTCTTAAAAGAGAAATGCTTTTCTATGACTAAATGACAAATCACAAACTGGTTTTTATTTTCATGTTGCCAAAGCAGAAATAGTGGAAATATTTTCTTTTCAAGGTTTCTTATCCAGAAAGCAAAAGGCACAATTAAAAGGTACGATACAAGCTATAAAATACACATTAAACATGAGTTTTGTTGTAGATGAACTTTGCAGCATGTTTTATTTTATTTTATTTGAGTCAGGATTTCCGTTTTGAAGTTCAGGCTATCCCTGAACTACAGCCTTAAACTCACTGCAGTCCTCCTGCCTGTGCCTCCCAAGTGCTGAGATTACAGACATGAGATACCAAGCCTGGCACTGTGGTATGTGGTATTGATTGCTGGTGGGCATGACTCTCCACACCTGGCATTGTTACACGTGGTTGCTGGGGATCAAACCCAGGTGCCAGAACCACTGAGCTAAATCCTACTATGTCTAATTTCACTTCAAAACTGTTTAATTTCAAGTGTACAGTATTCAACTAAATAATTTTATTAAAATCCCCAAAGAAAATCTATTATCAATTTACTTTAAAATAGATTAAGTTTTCTTAGTTCAATTGATAAATAAAAATTTATGCATTCATTGGTGTGATGTGATGCCTTGATCTAGAAGAATTTATTCCAGCTAAATAATAAATTAGTCACTTCATCAATTTATCATTGTTCTGGGGTGAGAAGGTAAAAATTTATTTTAGAAACATTGAAATATATCATGTAGTTTTCTCTGAGGTCACCACTGTACAGCACAGTATATCACTAAGACTAATTCCCCCACCTCACTGATCCTTTACGGCCTCTGGGTGACATTCCCCCTTTCCCAGCCCTCTCCCCGACAGCCATGGTACCAATCTCTGTACTCACTGTTTGTATTAGTTCAGTTAGTTTAGATTTTTATACCTGACTTATTTCTCTTTTTTTTAATCTTTATTGGTACATTACATATATGAATTATGATTGCACTCCATAATGCAGATTTGTACCAGTATAAGACACAACTTAATTCTCATTTTTCCCATAGCCCTACCCACCCTACCGCCCGCCATATACATAAAATTTGTTTCCTTACTTTTTTGTTATAATCTCATTATTTTTCCCCCTTCACCCTATTTTACTTTGAGCATTTTCCATTTCACAATATATAACATACAATTCTAGGACTCATTTACATCTTTATTTTCTCATACCACAGAAAAAATGTGATATATACTATCTGTGACCTATTTATTTCACTTATGAGGATATCCTCTAGGTATGTCCTTTTAAGTATAAGTGATTCAAACTTATCCTTTTTTATGGCAGAGTAATACTCCATTCTGTAGAAGAACCACAGCTTTTTTATCCAGTCTCCAGTTGATGGACACTTGGGTTGTTTCCAAGATGTAGCTTATTTCACTGAGCATAATGTCTTCCAGTTTTGTGCTTGTTGTTATTAGTGGTAGAATTTTAAACTTCCTTCTTTAAAGGTAGCATAATATTCCACTGTGTGTATGACATTTTCTTTATGCATTAATCTATCCGTGAGCACATGTACAGCTTAATTTCATATCTTGAATGTTAAGAATAATTCTGAAATTGTATATAGGGGATGGAGGCAGGAGAGAAAGGGGAAAAATGAGAATCAAGGCATGTCATATTCTGGTACAAACGCTCAATGTTGAATGTGATAATGATGTGTATTCATAATGTACCAAAAATATATAAATTTTTTTAAAAAGAATAATGCTGAAGTATAAATGGGAATGTTGATACTTTTTCAATGTATCAACATCAATTCCTTTGAATATATACACAGAAGCGAGATTGCTGGACCATAATAATTCTATATTTTTGAGAGAACACCATACTACTTTGTGAAATGTCTGTATTAGTTTACATCACATCCACAGGACACAGGAGTTCCAATCTCTTCATATTCTCACCAAGACTCTAACAGAGCTGGTTATAACATAATAAAAATGTCATTCTCATTATCCTGAAGATTGGAGATACTGAGAATATTCAGATATGTACTGAGCACTCATCTCTCTTCTTTTAAGAATTGTCTGTTCAGCTCCTTTGTTCATTTTTATTGGCTTATTTGTTTTCATGCTATTGAGTTGTTTGAGTTCCTTATATTCTTTGAATAATAGCTCCTTCTTAAGGAGGAAGTTTGATAATATTTTCACGTGTTCTGAGTTGTCTTTCCAGATGGCAATCTTTACATTTGTTGTACCAGATGTTTTTAATTTGATGAAATTCTATTTGTCTATGTTTGTCTTTATTTTCTGTCTTTCTGGAGCCTTATCCAAGCATTTGTTGATCAGACCAACGTCTTCAAGGATTTCTTCATCTTTTGCTTGATTAGCTTTACCATTTGGGGTCAATGTAAATTTGAAATGATGACTTTATAAACATTTTATGCATGAAAGTTACTATGATACACAGTTACTATTGGGTCCGCAAAGATCTCGTCTTTCTTTCATATTTACTGTCATGTATAATTTTCTCTTCCTGAGTTCCAGCTGGACATTTTGATTCATACCTAACACACCATAAGAAGCTATATGTCACTTGTGGGATTAGATTATTAAAAGACTGTGATTTCTGAATGAGTTTTCGCGCATTCTATTTTGCATCAGTCACCCTGGGGAAAAACACTTGCCTTATTCTGGTATATCCCTCTGGAGACACCTATAGGGCCAAATAAGTTCAGCACACAACCATGTCAAGTTTATTAGAAATAAATTCTCTGCTTTTCCAATCATATTTGCAAATAAGACTTCCAATATCAATTCATAGCTTGAAGGTCGTCTCATGCGGCAACTTTTATCAGACGTGCCTACTTAAATTGTGTCCAACTATTGGATCATGGATACTTTAAGATAAACATTTTCTCTGTCTAGTAACTTCGGGTGAAGTAATTACATTTCATTAGATAACTAATAATTTACCTATAATCTTAGACAGTTTTCAGTTTTCTTACTGTTCATTTTCTTCTGTTTTGTTTTCTTTTTTTTTTTTTTTCATCAGAATAGAGTGCAACTCACTGGTCTATACTCAGCATCAATGACAAAGAAATCTACCACAAAAGCCTTCCCATAGTGTTTTGTTTCAAAATAGCAGAAAGTAACATTGATGGGAACTCACAAAGTACCTCATTTCTATCCTATTTCCCTAAGGATGGGACAAACATCTATTCTTCAATCAGATTATCAATCATTGCCCATATGGAAGAAAGTGTTAATATTCACAGATCATGATCTTATTTTTTACATCTGCCAGTATCTTTTGCATTCATGCTGCTCACGCATTGAGCTCTGGGCATTTACTAAGAATGGAATTCCAGAACAAAGTGAAGGAATGGATGGATGCGTCTTCCCCACACATTGTTTCTTGACTTCCACGGACTTCTTAATGTCAAGGATAACATGGGCCTCATAGAGGGAACTTTGAGCCCTAGTTAGCTTCTTTTTAGAAAACTTGCTTACAAGTAACTTGTCCAAAAGAAAGTCACATTTATGTCCCAATCTTGGTTAACATCTTCCCTTTCCCCAAACTCTACTTGAATCTTCTAAGAATAAAGTACCCTTTGTTCCTGTAGATGAAAAATTCTAAGTGTTTGTTGTAACTGACAAGACTAATATATGTGAGCCACTAAATTGTGGCCAGCAAATGAAAACTGGAATTATTTCCATTAGAAATTATCAGGACTTATTTTTTGATTGAGACATCATTTTTTTTTTTTTTTTTTTTTTTTTTTGAGACAGGGTCTTGCTTTGTAGTTCAGGCTGGCCCTGAGCTCAGCCTCAAACTCACATCATAGTGATTGTCCTGCCTCTGCCTCCTGAGTGCTGGGATTACAGGCATGAGCCACCACGCCCTGCACTGTGGTATGTGGTCCTGGTTGCTGCTGGAGTGAGTCTCCACTCCCAGTATTGTATGTGGTTACCGGGGATCGAACCTAGGCCCTTGAGCTTGCAAGACAGGCCCCAGAACCACTGAGCTATATCCCCGGCCCGACACATCATATTTTATTTGTATAGTCATCAATTGATGGACAATTGTTACTGTTTCCATTTTAAGTAGTATGGATACTTCTATTAATAGCATTAATATGCAAGTTTTATTTTGGATGTAAGTTTTTTATTTCTCTAGATATATATTAGGATGGGTTGCTGGGGTAACCTGTCTGCCTGTGTTTCACATTTTCCAATGTGTCCATACCGTTTTACATTCCCAAAAGAAATATAGAAAGGTTCCAATTTCTCCACTGCCTTTTCAACACTATTCAGCTATTCTTCTATGTGTAAACGTATATGTACCATTTAAAACTTTAAAAATTCTACTTTGAGGGCCAGAGATTTAAGCTCAGTGTTTCCAGTGCCTGCCTTGAAAATGCAAGGACCCGGGTTCCATCCCGGTAACCACATACAACAATACTGGGTGTGGAGACTCACGCCCACCAGCAATTAGAACCACATATCACAGAGCCTGAGTGGTGGCTAATGTCTGTAATCCTTGTACTTGGAAGATTGAGGCAGGAGTATTGTTGTGAGTTCAAGGCTGAGCTCAGGGCCAGCCTGAACTACAAAGTGAGACCCTGTGTCAAAAAAAAAAAAAAATCTACTTTGAGTAGTTTTAAAACTATTTAGCACGTAGTATTTACTATAAACTTCCTAAGGCAGTACAACTAACATCCCTATAGTTTTAAATATTTCTACATTACATTCATTTAAAAAATTATGGTATTCAGTGGTGGTTCAAAACACACATATAAGTTGCATTTTTCAGATCAGGATGATTAGCATATATATCACTTCAAACTTGTATAAATTTACTGTGCTAGAAGAGTTGAGAATCTGCTGTATTGGGCTATTTTGAAATACAGTCAATCATCAGTTTGGTTAAGTTACTGGAATATAGAGTATTAGCAGTTATTCCACTGCTCTAACAGTGTCCTCCACTTGTTAACTCTTTTCTCAGTTTATCCCTCCCTCACACATTTCCAACATTTGACATTAAGGATTATATTATTAATTTAAATATTGGGTTTTCGGGGCCGGGGAGTTAGCTCAGTGGTTCCGGTGCCTGTCTTGCAAGCGCAAGGGCCCGGGTTCGATTCCCCGGTAACCACATAACAATACTGGGTGTGGAGACCCACACCCAGCAGCAACCAGTACCACATACCACAGTGCCGGGGCGTGGTGGCTCATGCCTGTAATCCCAGCACTCGGGAGGCAGAGGCAGGAGGATTGTGATGTGAGTTTGAGGCTGAGCTCAGGGCCAGCCTGAACCACAAAGCGAGACACTGTCTCAAAAAAAAAAAAAAAAAACAAAAACAAACAAACAAAAAAAACCAAAATAAATAAATATTGGGTTTTCCATCTATATTAACTCATGAAATGATTGTCATTTTTTGTCTTT
>PVIR01026697.1:0-23481 GCA_004026965.1 Petromus typicus | reverse complement strand
GATGAAAGAAAATTGGAAAGAGTCACTACTTAGATGTTGCAAACAGTTATGGAATGTTAGTTTGCATTTTTTCACTCCCCATTCATGTTATTTAGAACTCACATGATATTTAGGGATGGGGACCTTTGGGAGATGATCAAGTCTAGGTGGTCACAGGTTGGATCTCCAATAATGGCAGCAGGGTCCCTACAAGGACAAAAAGAGTGTATGATAGTTATTGTGAAATGGGAAGAAAAACTTACAGGGAAAGGGGAATAAGGTGGGAACAGGGAAAAGCAAAGAAGGAAAAGAAAACATTTCATGGAAATGAGGAAAAAATGGAAACGAAGTTTATGTATATAGGAAGTTGGGAACTGAAGGAAGGGCAGGGGAATGGGAGAAAGTAAGGACCAAGATAAATCATGTACAAGTACAAATTCTCAGTGAGGAATGTGATTGTAATGTATTCCTAAAATGTACCAGTAAACTCAATTTATTTAAAAAAAAAGAAAGAAAAAGAAACTAGCTAGTGTCTCTCTGTGTCTTTAACTTTGTCTCTCTCTGTCTCTGTCTCTCCTCTGTTTCTCTGTCTCTCTCTTTCCTTCTTTTCTTTTTCTTTTTAAAAATTGAAATCTTTATTGGTACATTACATACACATGCCATGATTGCACTCAACAATGAGAATTTGTACCATTATATGACACAACTCAATTCTCATTTTTCCCCTAGCCCTACCCACCCTACCACCCCCACTCCCTATATGTATAAGCTTTGTTGCCTTTCTTTTTTGTTATAGTCACATTATTTTTCCCCCTTTACCCCGTTTTGCTTTGAGTATTTTCTATTTTGCAATATCTAGTACATTCTAGAACTTGTATACATCTTTATTTTCTCATACCAGTGAAAAGATGAGATATTTACACATCTGTGATCTATTTATTTCTCTTATGAGTGAAGGTATGTCCATTTAAGAATAAATGATTCAAGGGCCGGGGAGTTAGCTCAGTGGTTCCGGCGCCTGTCTTACAAGTGCAAGGACCCAGGTTCGATTCCCCGGTAACCACATAACAATACTGGGTGTGGAGACCTAAACCTAAAAAACCTAAACCTAAACCTAAAAAACCTAAACCTAAACCTAAAAAAAAAAAAAAAAAAAAAAAAGAATAAATGGTTCAAACTTATTATTTTATATGGTGGACTAATACTCTATTCCATTGAAGAACCACAGCTTTCTTATCTGGTCTCCAGTTGATGGACTTTTGGGTTGTTTCCAAGACTTAGCAATCACAAACTGAGCTGCTATAAACATGGGTGCACATATGTCACTGTGATGTGAATCTTTTAATTCTTTTGTGTATATGCCTAGCAGAGCAATGGCTGGGTCAAATGGCACCTCTAACTGTAGTTTTTTTTTTTTTTTTTTTTTTTTTAGGTTTTTTGAGACAGGGCCTCGCTTTTGTGGTTCAGGCTGGCCCTGAGCTCAGCCTCAAACTCACATCACAATCCTCCTGCCTCTGCCTCCCGAGTGCTGGGATTACAGGCGTGAGCCACCACGCCCGGCACTCTGGTATGTGGTAATGGTTGCTGCTGGGTGTGGGGTCTGCACACCCTGTATTGTTATGTGGTTACTGGGGAATCGAACCCGGGCCCTTGCGCTTGCAAGACAGGAGCCGGAATCACTGAGCTAACTCCCAGACCCTCTAACTGTAGTTTTTTTTTTAGGTTTTTTTGAGACAGGGTCTCACTTTGTGGTTCAGGCTGGCCCTCAGCTCAGCCTCAAACTCACATCACAATCCTCCTGCCTCTGCCTCCCAAGTGCTGGGATTACAGGCGTGAGCCACCACCCCCGGCACTGTGGTATGTGGTACTGGTTGCTGCTGGGTGTGGGATAACTGTAGTTTTTTTGAGGAATCTCCAAACTGATTTCCACAGGGGTTGTACAAGTCTACATTCCCACCAACGGTGGAGAAGGGTCTTTCCCTCTTTTTTGCAACAAGATCTGCCCTCCAGAATGTGGGTACTCAGCGGTCCCCAAACTGTAGAAACAAGTGTGTTGCATTAAGCTACTCCATCTATGATAGTTATGATGAACTGGGACGTAAGTCAATATTTTTAAAAAAATCCATGAGGAGGTCTAAAAACCTTCACCATTTTCTGCAAGAAAAGGATTCACAACAAAGGTGCAGTACTGCCCAACAAGAAGCGATTTCAGTTTCTAGTCTTCCAATTAACTTGACAGTGATCTTGGAGTTTTCAGTTTAAACTTCTTTGAGTATTAATCATCGTTGCCAGGCAGGGGAAGAGGAAGCAGTTATGACCTACCTACCGAGGACTCAAGAGGGCATTTGGGTCCTTCCACCCCGCCATTACCGTTCTCTTCCTCCTCCCCCAAGGAGCGAGGCTTTGACGTCAGGAGGGGATGAGTCATCGCTTCTCTCAGGGCCTCGGGCTGGGACGTGCAGCCTGTCTTTGCAGCAGCTCTTCTGTTAGTCATTCACAAAAAAAGCGTCTTAGCAAAGCAGAAGGGAAATGCTTGGGTGAACAAGTGATTAAATTTCTATTTTCACAGCTGAGAACCTGCTGCTTGTTCACAAATGCAGCCTCCTCTAGTACCAGGCACCCTACAGGCACCTGGTAAACACTTGCGGAGTGACTGACAAAGGAATCTGCTGGTCCTTGTACATCCTGGTGTTGAAAATGAATTTTCAGATGTGGTATGTGGCTGGGAGGTACAGCTTTCTCCCTATTTAATCCTCCATGCCGTGAAATGTCAACTTGGATGGATCTGATTTACATTAAGGGGTTAGTAATGTCTCCAGCCTGGCTCTTGTGAACATCCCAAAAGGAAAATGAATCAAGGCCTTTCTGGAACTTTATCTACGGAAGCCAAGGTGGGACTCAGTGGAAGGAAAGTTGACCTTGATCCAAAAATTATTCTCTGTTTTACCCTTGGGCGGGGCGGGGGAGCTCACCAATTGTGGGGTCCCCTGAGGCTAAACAACGTCTGCTCCATCAAGGAAGTGCAAGGCAGCAGTAAACAGCTAAACAGCGGGCCCCTCCGGGCCACAGTATTAAAACAAATAGACAAAGACTACCCCCTATGGAGCAGGTTGGGGGAGGTTGAAAACAAGGAAGTGGGGCTGTATATAAGGGCTGAGAGCACTGGCAATAAAGGCTTCTCCACCATTTTGTCTCCGCGTGATGACCCCCACCCGTGGTTCTATGCCAGATGAGTAGCCCTCGGGAACAGGACGTGACAGCTGGAGGTCCCACCGAGATCTGGCATAGTGAGGACTTGCCACTGGGCCACCCCGGGCCGGCACAGTAAGTAGGGGTGTATTGAATTCAGGACCGTCTCACTATGGGGTCCTCCCACTTTAGACAGGTTATGGAGCAGCAGGTCTACCTCCTCCTGCAAGAAAATGGCACTCCTGTTAAGGCAGAGAGTGCCTCGCTACTGGTGGAGATTGCCGATCGTTTCAGTCTGTTTTGCTATTGCCTGCCTTAATTTCTCAGCAAGTAATGCCTGCATTCCTCTCATGCCCTATTCTTTCTTCATAATTCAATGACCAACAGCTACATGTACGTCAGGCCCTCATGGCGATGGAAGCTGGAGACCCCTCCTCCTACATTTGGCTCAGTATGATGGCCAGGTAGTCAAAGACGGGTAAGAAGGAGATGCAGCACTAGCAACCTAAGACAGGGGTATCCGCCAGCGCCGCTGGTACACCCGATGATGGGTAAGCAGTGAAGTGCATTGTCCTCAACCTAAGACAGGCACTGGTCGAGCCTTTTGGCATCTAAAGAAGAAGGGGGGGAGATGTGGGGTCCCCTGAGACTAAACAACGTCTGCTCCATCAAGGAAGTGCAAGGCAGCAGTAAACAGCTAAACAGCGGGCCCCTCTGGGCCACAGTGATTAAAACAAATAGACAAAGACTACCCCGTATGGGGCGGGTTGGGGGAGGTTGAAAACAAGGAAGTGGGGCTGTATATGAGAGCTGAGAGCGCTGGCAATAAAGACTTCTCCACCATTTTGTCTCCGCGTGATGACCCCCGCCCGTGGTTCGATGCCAGATGAGTAGCCCTCGGGAATGGGACGTGACAACCAATCATTCAATTTGCTCTGAGAATCTGTTAGGGAAAAGAGCAAAAAAAACATTTCCTTACCTGTCAGAAACATAGGGTGAGGAAAAAATGCATATGAGCCCTAGATTTCTTCAGCTGGGATAGGATGTCATTATTGCTCTGCCTCCAATTAATTCAAGGAAAATCTGAGGCCCAGACAGATATGGTGAATTAACTAGTGAATTCTGGGAAATCTCGAAAATATTATTTTCTTTGTTCTCCTTTAAGGAGATCTCTGTGACTTTGTCTCCCATCCACAGGTCAGGGACTCCTCTCTGTCTCTCTAGCCCCAGGGCACAAACTTGTGTATATACAAGTCGAAAGTCTAACAGGAATTTCTAGCTTCATAGTCCAACTGAAACTTGTAATTTTTTTCCCTACACGTTACTCCGTCATTCGTAGTTATGGAACCCAACCATGTCAGGATCACGATCCATCTTTTCAGCTCTCATTGCATTGAATTCTTCACAAAGACTTTGTATTCCTCCTCTGCACAGCTGCTGCCAGTTCCCTGGGTCCTGGGCGGTCACTCTGACATTGCTTCCCTGTCTCCTAACCTCCTGGGATGTGACAGTGTCTCTAAACACAAGCTCCAGCGAAATTCTAAAAAATATTAATCTGAGCTTTTTATCTTGTTTCTTGTTAAAAAATCAGTTATGTCTGTCTCTGTGTGCGATGTCTGAGCAGCAAGAGCCCAAAGGCTTGGCCTTTCCAGTTCTGCTTTCTTTCCCATATTTGGGCCTCTCTTGATGCCCCGCGATGCCCATCGCGCTCCTTCCTCAGGATGTCTGCGCTGCGGTCTTCTCTGCTGGTGACCTATTCCCTCATTCTGCACGGAGCAATCTCTTTTCTGCCTTAGGCCTCAGCCCCTGGTCTCTCGTGGAGCAGTTTCTGGAAGCTGCCTGAAGCTTTCTCTTAAACTTTCCACTCTGTGTCACTGTTATGCCCTTGTAAGATTAGTCACACGCTGACATTTTCTAGCTTGTTTATTGACTTGCTTGTTCAGTTTCCGCCATCTTCCTGCCTCTTTCCGAGTAAGCTGTGAAGGTTGTGTGAGCCAAGACCTGTTTGGAAGGAGCTGATGCAGAGCGGGGGTGAAGCTCTAACACTTCAGAGACAGATTTCGCATATACAAAGACCAGCTTCGCCACTTGCTCTGCCTGGCTGAATTGTTTAACCTCTCCACACCTCTAGGTTCTCACTGGTAAATAAATACAGAAGTTTCTGCTTTATAAGGTCGATGTGAAAAGGGGAGTTTCTGGCCCAAGGGTATTTGCTTCCCAAGCACTGCTGTGAACCACAGCACACCTGTGTACAGTATTTTTGTTGAATTGACACAGTAATTTTATTTATTCAAGGAGAATTGCTGTTGCAGAGGGACTGCTGCTTCGGAAGCCCGTGAGAAGCCAGCTGAGCAGGAACAGAGCCGTGGAGGGCGATGGGAGAGGAAACAGAGTGGGGCAGTTGCAGAAGCCAGGGTTTGTTTGTACCTTCTCTGTGCTGAGTACTGTGACTGTTCTGTCTTTCCTCGTGTGATGACGTAACAAGACACACCTCCCAGAGTTCCTCCTCGCACCTCTCTGTCCTGGACCACAGAAGTCAGAGAGATCTGTGCCCTGCCCGCCGCTCTCTGACTTCTTCTCTCATGCTTCCCTGGTGCCCACCCCGCCGCCCCTGAAATGCCCCTTCCTCCGGGCAGCCTCCCTGACTGAACGCTCCAGGTGTCGGTGTCCATCTGCTGCTTGTGCCACCTGTCCTCCCTGTGTGGCACGGAGCACACGTAACATTCATTTACATGGTGATGAGATGGAACGCACGGCCGGAACAAGACTCTGTCTCACTTTTCTCCTGTATCCTGAGCCCAGCAATACACCTCCTTGGAGGCTGGCAGGCAGGAAACTCCAAGTGAGGATGAAGTGGGTGCCAGTAGTGCAGCCGTCAGAACCCCACACTGAACTGTAGCTCTTCCCTGGAGCAGCAAAAGTGCAAAAGCCGGTGTTATTTGCATTGAAAGTTGGTGCTTGTGGGCCGGGGATTTAGCTCAGTGGTTCCAGCGCCTGTCTTGCAAGCACAAGGACCCAGGTTCGATTCCTGGTATCCACATACAATACTGGGTGTGGAGACTCACGCCCAGCAGCAGTCAGCACCACATATCACAGTGCTGGGTGTGGTGGCTCACGCCTGTCATCCCAGCACTCAGGAGACAGGCAGGAGGATTGCTGTGATGTGAGTTGGAAGCTGAGCTCAGGGCCAGCCTGAACTACAAAGCGAGACCCTGTCTCAAAAAAAAAAACAAAAACAAAAACAAAAAAACCAACAACAACAAAAAACTTGGTGCTTGTTACCACCTATGCATTCACTGCCCTCCCAGCTGAATTTTTTTTTTTTTTTTTTAGGTTTTTTGAGACAGGGTCTCGCTTTGTGGTTCAGGCTGGCCCTGAGCTCAGCCTCAAACACATCACAATCCTCCTGCCTCTGCCTCCCGAGTGCTGGGATTACAGGCGTGAGCCACCACGCCCAGCACTGTGGTATGTGGTACTGGTTGCTGCTGGGTGTGAGTCTCCACACCCAGTATTATTATGTGGTTACCAGGGAATTGAACCCGGGTCCTTGCACTTGCAAGACAGGCGCCGGAACCACTGAGCTAACTCCCCGGAACCACTGAGCTAACTCCCCGGTCCCCCTCCCAGCTGAATTTAATTTGAAGGAATTTTGCCAGATAAAATTTGTCTTAACCCTTGAAAGAAAAAGAAGTACCACACATTAACCACAGGAAGTAGAAGAGAAAGCAAGAAACTTTCCAGCATCTTTGAATTTTTAATTAATTAGTTTGTGTTTTTTGAGACAGGGTCTCCTTCTGTAACTCAGTCTGGCTTTCAACTCATTATGTAGCCCAGGCTATTCTTGAATCCCCAGAAATCCTCCTGCTGCAGCTTTCTGAGTATTAGAATTATAGGCATCCACCACCATGGCTGGCTGGTTTTAAGTGTCCTCCCCCCCCCCAAATATCATAAATAACACCCTAGAAAGTAAATAGATACAATCTCACCTGACATTTGTTCAGAGTCAGTCTTGATAACCCAGTTAGAAAAAAAGGCTTCCTTTTTCACAGGACTTAAATTACAATAAAGAATTTCTGCTGAAGCTATGAAATCTACAAATTGGGAGAAAATAGGTAAATCTGATTGGCATTAATTCTTAAGAAATTGGCTCAACCTCAAAAATAACAAAGCAGGCAAATTCAAGAGAAAAGAAACATTAAGTAACAGTAGTCTAATGGCCACTTAATGAGAAAGTTCTGTTAGCATTTTATTATTTTTATTAGAAGAACAATGAATGCATCAAGAACAACACAAAAGGTGGACAACTCTTGATTATTTATGCTTGTGTTTTCCTCGAAGGCTTGTTAGGAAACTAGCTGAAAGCTTGCTGGAATCCAGATTTAAAAATCCCACCTCTGCAATAATATCTTCAAAAATGACAAAATGAGAGGCCTGACCAAAAGTAAGGCCTGACCATATTGCCTTACTCAGTCAATTAACAGTTTATGAAATGCTGTTGTGCTTCTGTAAGGAGAGAGTTCAGCCCTGGAATGGGAATTCCAGAAGTTCAGAAAAGAAAAAAGGCAGATTTGCATCCAGAGATCACTTGTAGGCCTTGTATAAAGTCTTGTTGTGAAGAGACCTACTTCTGACATTCTGGTATAATAAATCAGTTGTCTGGAATATGAGTTTTTCCCCAACCTCTGACCAATTAATATTTCAAGCAGGGGTATTACTTTTTCAGAAAAGTATATGACAGGTATACTTACTTTGGGAGTAGATGTTAGAACAATAAACTGAAATTACATTATTGATGAAGTTACTGGAAAAATTTTTTTTTTTTAGGTTTTTTGAGACAGGGTCTCGCTTTTTTTGTGGTTCAGGCTGGCCCTGAGCTCAGCCTCAAACTCACATCGCAATCCTCCTGCCTCTGCCTCCCGAGTGCTGGGATGGAAAAATTTTTTAATATGAATGGGAGCCCAAAAGAAATGTTTACATAAGAAATCTCTCCTGAACCAGACTTCAATCTAAATAAACAGTTTATATGAAGAGAAGGAAATGGAGGAGAAGAAAAATGAGAATTAAAATGAACATAGAAAGGAGAAACTCGAGGAGGAGAGACAATGGTCACTTCTGCTTCTTTTTTGTTACTTATAGAAGTTTCTTTGGTTTTTTTTATTTTTAAAATTTTAATTTGCAAAAAATAAAATTTTAATATGCATAGGTAATTCAGGCACTTTATTTCTTTAGTAAAAATGTATTTCTCTGAACTCTATGGTTATTTGGATCAATTTTGGAAAACTAGAAAATTTTCCAGTTCATCTAGTGTTTGAAATGAATTTAAATATAAGTCTGGAAAGTGTCTCTTAAAACAAATTCATTCCTTGTATTGATAGAGTTTAAGCTGTGCATTCTCCTGCGGTGAAACTTTAATATATTTTGTAGCTACTGAAATGTAGAGTTAATTTTTGCAAGTTCTGTTAGTTCAATTGCACATTCTCTTTTGACCCAATGACCATTGGAAGTGTCAATTTAAAAAACCAACTTCACTTTTAGTATTTTCAAATTTTATATAGGTATAATTTATAAATCAATTATATAGATTTAAGATACAAAACATGATGTTTTGGTAGAAGTAAATTTTATGTGATGGTTCCCAAAACTAAGTTATTAAACATATTAATTGACTATCATAGTTTTAACTTTTTGTGTGTATTTTAAGAAAACTTGAGGCCTGTTCCCTCACTGAATTTTAAGTATATGATGTGTCATGATTGACTATAGGCACCATGCTGTACATTAAATTTCTAGAACTTAATCATATAAGTAGAAGTTTTGTACTCTTGGGCCAATACATCACCACTGATTTTGGAATAATTTTTTATTTATAAAAATTATGAAGATATTACAGAGAATTCTACATACTCCTCAGCCATGTTCCCCAGTATTACTTTGTTATGTTATCATAGTACATCTGTAGAAAGTAAGAACCAATATTAGTATATTCCTATGAACTGTACCTCAGGATTCCTACTATTGTTATTTGTTGTTTTTGAGTTGAGGGCCTTAGTAAATTGCCTGGTGAGGATAGCTGTGATTCTGCTGCATAAAGGTATTAGACGGAGAAAGTAATTGAACACATCTAAAGCACTTAGAATGGTTGTCCACGTATGGGGGAAAGCTGGTGTGCAGTAAGCGAATGCTGGCATTACAAAACATGATCCGGGGACTCTTCAGAAAAGGTATGGTACCAGGGAGGCTTGAAAAAAGAACCTTTGACCTTTGTGGATGCACAGTTCAAGAGGGAGATTACAGGATGTCCCTGATGGGCAAGGAGAGGTGATCTCGAGTTCTTGACAACTGAGTGACTTGGCAATACCTTGTCTCAAAGTAAAAACCAAACAACAATAAGAACAACAAAAAGTACCATGTAAGAACAACAAAAAGTACCATGGATATAACTCAAGGTGAAGGCCCTGGATTCAACCTTTAGTTAATAAAAAGAAAAGTCTCACTTAATCCAGTGGTGGAGGGAACATCAGTTTTGCCACAGGAGAAGTTTGAGTCATTTAGGAATGATCAGAACTTTACATAAAGAGTTTCTTCCCAGTTATCCTTAGAAGAAACACTGGGTTAGATTACATTAAGATTTACTTTAAGAGACTCAAAAATCAAGATGCATTGATTATTTTGTTCTAATTCATAAGCCACATTACAAACATTGCACTTTATGTTTCAGCTAAGAAGAAAACCTCAGATAACCCACCTATTCTGAAGGGCTTTTTCTTTGTCAAGCATTTGTAAATAAAATGCTGAGATGGGACAGTCTCTGAGGAAAACCATGATCCTTCAGATTACTTCTCCTCTGCCATTCTATGACATTTTAAACAGCTATTCCCTTAAAATCTCTATGGTAGAGTAGGGACGGTTATAGTTCAATATCCTTCTTAATGAGCTTTTCTCAACAGAAGACCACATAGAGCTTAATGGAATTAATTTGGCTGATGCATTTAATTTTGAAAGGAATTTTCACACTGGTGCCAGCCAGTGTGGATCTTGACAGGCAGGAAATCTTAGAGCCTGCTAAGTTCACACAGCTCTGTAAGCCATAGCTCTGGCTGCAAAGTTATTTGTAGACACTGGTGAATGAGATGACAAGTGGATGGTTTGGGGAAATATAGAGCTCCTGAAAAGAGCAAATTTGATTTGCCTTCCAGATTAAACTGGGCTGACTACGGGAGCCTCTTGCCAATCTGTACTAAAAAGTCAATGAGATTTAGGAGAGATTAGGAGATTACTACACCAGAGCTCAGGCAAACTTGAAATCAAATGTTATGCTAATGAGGTTAATTTCCAAAAACAAAGCAAAGGTCTTCATTAGAGCAGTACTTTAATCCCAGCCCCTCCCTTGGGGCTTTGCACCCGCAAGGGAGAGAAGTGTGTAGGTGAGAGTATCAACAGCAAATACTCTTTATCTCTCTCTGATGCCTGCACGACTACTGCTTTTTCAACTCTAGCAGCTTTTACCTTTCTGCATTTTGTACTTCTTCCTGTGAATAGGAAACTACATATAATTAGGGTCAACCCAGCAGAAGCAGGACCCACAGAGACTTTGAATAGATTTTCCCTTTGTAGCAGAAAGTATTACCAATTAGCAGGGTAGATTCCATTTTTAGACTTTCTCTATAGCTGTAGGTACAGCAGAACATACCAGAATAGACCAAGTATTGATCAATGAAATGCATTTCTGTATCTGCTGTATTTTTGAACATTAAGCTTAATTGCTTTGCAAAGGTCATACCTTGGAATAGAGATGTTATGATGTCATAAAAATGCTTAGTGGCTTAGTTTGTGGCCCTAAAAGGTAATACATTGGTTAGGACACAAGCTTTGGCCTCAGATTTGGTTTCAATTTAGACTCTGCTTTTTATTCCATGCAATGGATCTTGGAAAGGAGCTTAATTTCTCTATAACTTAGTCTCCCTAAAATGAGAATTATAATAATACTTCCTTCATGGAGTAGTATCAGATCAAATAATTTAAAGTATTCAATATATACCAATATCATTAAGACACAGACAGTATCTTCTTTATGTCTGAATTCCTTATTCTGAGATCCAGGCTTCTTGGTTGTAAGCTATTTAACTTTTTCTTTTTCTTTTTCTTTTTTTTTTTGGTATCCTGAATTAGATTTCAAGGAGGGACAAGGGAGAGGAAAAGCCACCTTACAAGACTGCAAAGAAAAAAATTGTTCAGGATAAAATAAATCCTTTTAAGAGAGGTAGGAACAGAGCTAGAGACCTTTTAAATTTGGAACTTTAGTGGCAAAGAAGATGGCTCTGCTGTGGAATGTGTAGCTGGGAGAGAAAAGTGTTTTTGGTTAGAAAAGGAGGAACTTAGCTGCTATATAAACACTGGGCATTTATACAAATATCCAGTAGGCAAATGGTAGAATAGGAAAGATATTTGTTTATTCTACAATTAAAGGAATCTGAGTATAATAAGGCATATTTTTATTTTGTATACTTTTGCCTTTAATTTTTTTGCCTTTAATTTCTAATAGTTTAATTGTTTCCTTATATTTTTCATTAACATTTGAAGTCATTTTTAATTAAACTTCTAAATATGTGATTTTCCTCTTGGAGGATATTTAGATTATAATTTTAGGAGTATAAAAAAATTATTTTCTATCTATGAATTTTATCCTTATTTGAACAACATTTGTTCTTGAACTTATGGGTAAGTAGAGTTAAGGGAAAAACTACATTTTCTGAACTTTAGAAATTCTAACTACGTAATAGAGTGTTTATTACTTAATTGATTAGCAACTCACATTTTTTCAAAATTAAAGTCCCATGGGGAAAATCTCTTCCTTTGAAAAGAGGTATAATAAGAATAATCCCATTAGGGTAGACGTCTACTAAACTTATCAGTTCTAGACATATTTTTCTACAAAAGGGAGATAAAATAGAATGAATGACAAATAAACATTGATAGAAAAATGTACATTTAACTTCAGAAAATAGTAATCATAATAATCACATCACATCAGCTGTCAGCTTCATGACAAGAGAAGTCTGATGGCCTTTAATGATCTGACCTCGGTAACATTTAGATGGAGCATGAAAAATTCAGTCTCTCTTCTAATGTCAGGGTTCTTTAAACAGTCATGTATTTTTTAAAATTAAGAAGAAAAATGGTCTTTTATGTACTTATATATATTTGCCTATTCTGATGCTCTGTAATATTTCCTGAAGGTTTAGATATTCATCTAGTGTTATTTCCCTTCAACTTGAAAGACTTCTTTCTTCTTTTAGCATTTCTGTGCCACGAATTTTCAGGTAATTAAATCTTTTATTTTTAAATCTGAAAATATTTATATTTGACCTTGATTTTTGAAGGTTATTTTTGAGGAGATAAAAATTTTGTATTGACTTTAAAAAATTATTTTATAACATTTTAAACAGACACTGGTTTTCTTGTTACTGGTGAGAAGAAGATAATGATTATTTGTTTCTTGTGCTTTTGTTTACAACATTTTATTTTTCTTTGCCCTTAGGGTTTTATCTTTATGTTTGATTATTTTCATGAAATTAACTATAACATATCCAAGTAGGGTTCTCCTTGCATTAATCCTGGCTGATCAATATAAATTTGTCATTCAGCAAATTTGAAAACATTTCAGCCACTGTTTATTCAAATTCTTTCCACTTTGTACTTTCTCTTTTTTCATTCTAAAACTCCTGTTACAATTTGGTATGCTGTTTGTTATTGACCCACATGTCTTTCAGGCTCAGTTATTATTTTTTCAAGCTATTTCCTACTTTTCATTAGCTTGAATAATTTCCATTGATTTCTTTTCAAGTTGGCTGATCTTTCTTGCTATTTATCTATACTTTGATGCTAAACCCAACCAGTCACATTCATATTTCAAATATAGAGAGCTGGTGGTTGAGTTCAGAGGTAGAGCAAATACTTAAAATCTATGAGATATTAAGTGAATTCTTAACATCCATGTGCCCTCATATGGCCATATCTATCTATCTATCTATATGGCTATATTTTCACATGCAGCATCTTTAGTTGTAGAAATTATATTTGATTCCTTTGAATAGTTTCTACTCTTTTTTGCTAAGATACCCTAATTTTCACACACTATGAGAATATTTCCTTACATCTTTGGGCATAATTATAATAGCTGTTTTGAAATCCTAGGCCATCAATTTTAAAATGTATATCTTCTCAGGACTAGACTACATTAGTTGTCTTTTCTCTTAAGAATGGGACCTTTTTTCCTAATTATTTTTGTGTTTAGGAATTTTGTTTTGTATTCTGGCCATTATGAATAATACATTAATATAAACTCAATTCTGTTGCGTTCCTTAGAGGACTATTAATATTTTTAAAAAGGAAGACTGGTAATATGGCTGAATTCATTCAGAAAGTTTTTGTCTTTTTTGAAGGAGATGAACAGATTTAGATTTTAGCACTGTGGGGATTAACCTCCCTGCTATTCATACAAATATCAACTCATTCCACTTTCTGCCTCCTTTTATTTGTTTTCCAATGCTTTCAATTGGTTTTTTTAATATTTTGTACAGAATTTATAGTTGTGAGTTGTTGGAGGTGGTCTAACAGGAGCTACTTGACCCTACCAGAGGTAGAACTATACATTTTCTTTCTCTGTACCTTAGACAAGGTATGGATATTTGCACTCCAATTCTTGCCTTGATTTAACTTCCATCTTTTCTCCTCTACTTTTTCATGCTCTTTCTTCACTGACTTCTGCAAAATGGTAAGTGGTCTTGTATAAATGTGGAATAAAAATATTTGAACAGATCACAAGTAAGTTTCCACTCTTGTAGTCTTTGTGGTATCTAAATTAACTGTGGAGAATTGCTCATCCTGGGCAGGTAACGCTTCAGGAAGAAGCTCACTGAGCTTATCAGGTAGGTAGAAATAAAACCTAGCTGGAATCTGAATTGTAGACATGATTTGAAATTCACTGTTTCTCCTCATGCCAGGAAAGTTAGCATTATCTTTTTTATAGGACAACCAAAGTTTCTGTGTATGAGGGTGAATTTAGAAAAAATACCAAATTAAATTAAACATTTTACACAAATCATTATTTTTTTATATAGGATTTCCCAAACTATATTTAGATGAACAAGTGCCTTGTAGATATTTCTTAGGAAAAATGTTACATGTTTCAACAAACATAAACAAATATTTGGAGTGTAGGAATATATGTTATTACTTCACAAAGCGGAAGACAACCATAATGAGGAGTAAGACAGAAATCCTCTTAGCACCGGTATACTGTAGTAAACTTGGTTGCTGCTCCATGCGCAGTACTGTATGTGGCTCCCGAGGGGTTGAACCCTGGCCCTTGTGCTTGCAAGACAGGATCTGGAACCACTGAGCTAAATCCTCGGCCCCCAGCTGTAGTGAACTTGGATGAATCAGAAAGCCCACCAAGATCCTTTTTTGCTTTCTCTTTCTTGATAATCCTCTTGGCAATACCATTCATTTCATGGCTTTAAACAACATCTATGAGATGATAACCCCCAAGTTCATATTCCGAGTCTAAACCAGTCTGTCTGCCTGAAAGTCCTAGTTTTATGCTTTATTGACTCTGAAAAAGTAACATTTTAATTGAGAACTTTTAGTTCTACCCTTCGTCTCCAAATATATTCCTAGTTCATCTTTCTCATTTCCAGCAGTGGCATCTCATTTGCTCATGCTGGAGACCTTGGAAGCAACATGGATTTTTCGCTTATATTCATCAATTATATTCATCAGTTGTTTGTTCTACTCCAGAATAAATTTTAAATCCCTCCACTAGTCCATTTTACTCATATATAAATTCATTCTACCCATTTTACTCTTCATATAAATATAAAAGAAAAACATTGGTCCTGATATTCTTGGAAATCAAAGTCCATAAATTATTTTCATGCTTCAAATTTATTTCATATTTTCACTTCTTCATTATTACCTGCCTTAGTAAGAGTAGAACATGGAAAGTTCTTTGTTAATAAAGGAGGTCTGAGGTCAAAACCAATGAGTGCGGTAAATACAATCTAACATTTTTTTGTATGTGGTGCTGATACCAAACTAGGGCCACGCACGTGGTAGGCAAGTGTTCTACCCCAGAGCTGTCCCATAAGTGACAAAGTTTCATTAGAGTCTGTTCTTTTACAAATAGTCTATGATACTTCTATACCTTGTATATCATGTTATCAGAGTACTGTATTTTAGTTATGACAGAGAGTATATGACCACCCAGTTTGTTATTTACCATGTGACATTTCATAGAAAATATCAATTTATTGTTTAGCCATCTGAATAAGTACTATAATTCTTTAGACATGTGAGGCACTAGGGTAAAAATTGAATTAGTAAATCCTTGGAGCTAATATTATTATTTTTTATACCAGGTGAAGTCACATATTTCAGAGCATGAGGATGGTGCCCGGTAAACGTCTTGAGCTTCGGTGCTTTGATCACTTTTTCACTGGACCAAATTCCCAACACCCACAATTTAAAGGAGACATTTATTTTGGCTCATAGTTTCAGTCTATGATCTGGGTTCAAGGCAGAAACAGAATGGCAGGGGACCCTTGCAGAGGACACCCATGGCAGCCAGGAAGCAGAGTCACAAAGGAGGAGTTGAATAAGAACACACCTGTCCGGGTCACGCTCTTAGGGTCTCCTCTGACCCAGTCTCACCTCCTCACAGCCCTTTCTGTTACTAAAACCATCAGTGGATGAATGCACCGATGAGTATAGCACCCCCAGGCAACAGTTGCTTTTCACACATAGAATTTTGGAGAACATTTTAGACCCAAACTATAACAATCAATTTGATTTTTTTACCTTCAAAAGAAATTTTGCTAACACCACCAATCTCTGATGGTTGGTCAAGCTTTGTAAATAAAAATAAATGTATTCAGTGTTTGGACTTGAATACTGAAGAAGCCAATACTGCTTTTCCTTTTTAGTTATACATGAGTCTTCATGTAGCAATGATTTCTGGTAGAAAATGTGAGGACAGTGGCTAAAAGATCTATACAAAAAGTTCAGATATGTGCTTTACTATGTGATCCTGACCAAATTGCTTAAATTCTTCCATCTGCAATTTCTTTTTTAGTCCGATCAAAACTAAAACTATCTAATCATATGTATGAAGGCGCCCTAGACAAGAGGATGTATTTGTAGGATATTATGGATATTGGCTGATAGTTTTATTTCTGGGGCTAAAATAAAACACTTCACTTTTAATAAAAGGAAGAAGTCTAAAAGTTGAACGATGTGTAGATACAAATATATATCCATTAAAGAGAAAAAGAAGTCAAAAAGTTTCTTTAATACCATATCCACACACTCTGGATATGTTATATAGCTCTATTAGCAAAATCCCGGACAAAGAAACAATAAGAAGAATAGCAGACTGATTGAAATACATGAAAGTTTAAAATTTTAGAAGCACAAAATATATAATAAACAAAATTAAGAGGCTGTAAAAAAACCTAGAAGAAAATGTTGGAAACTGGAGACAAAAATATTACCCTTTTTGAAATAT
This sequence comes from Petromus typicus, assembly GCA_004026965.1. Lineage (NCBI taxonomy): Eukaryota > Metazoa > Chordata > Mammalia > Rodentia > Petromuridae > Petromus > Petromus typicus. The sequence goes on along the minus strand of PVIR01026697.1, from coordinate 6,749 downwards.
AAGGAAAATCAATGGGGAAATAAAATAAAATCAGTGGAATAAATTAATAGAAAAAATAACACATACAAAAGAAAAAATGAGAAAAGAATATGAACAGGTTTCTTGTATCCAGTGTGCAGTAATTATATTAAAAACACATAAAATAATATGCAGCTTTAATGAAATTGTTGTATTTCATCCAGACTAGTGAAAATATGAGGGTTGAAGTATTTGGATAAAGTATAAGTAGTAATCATTGATCTATCAATGGCTACCCTTTGTTGAAAGCTTCCATCAGATTTTTTTTTTTTTTGAGACAGGGTCTCACTTTGTGGTTCAGGCTGGCCCTGAGCTCAGCCTCAAACTCACATCACAGCAATCCTCCTGCCTCTGCCTCCCGAGTGCTGGGATTACAAGCGTGAGCCACCACACCTGGCACTGTGGTATGTGGTACTGATTGCTGCTGGGGTGAGTCTCCATGCCCAGTATTATGTGGTTGCCGGGGATCAAACGTGGGTGATCAAACCCGGATCCTTGCACTTGCAAGACAGGGCTAACTCCCCGACCCTTTTGTCAGATTTTTTGTTACTCATTTTGCAGCAGTATTTCATTCAAGGAGAAAGGAGCACAAGGTATACAAACCAAAGTACACAAAGACAGTAAAGTGACAGGTGTTTTTTTTTTTTTTGTCTATGTGCTTTCTTTCTTCAATTACTATCATGAGTGGATATTGTTTTTGTGAGTATGCACATTAACATTAGAAAAATTCAGTTCCTAAACAACAAATGTGTTACATATTAGTTCTGGTTCTACAATGGATTGGATATAGTAGGACCTACCCAAAGAAAATACAGATTCAAAGCTCTGATAAGTTAGTGTTTCATGAAGCAGAGAAGAGGAAATACTTTCAACAAACTGAGACATTCTGTATCAATTGCTAAATTACCTCATGTAGATAACAGTTGCCATGGCAATCCAGAGTAGGAATCTTACACATATTCATTTCTGTGACAGGTGTTTCTTGATGCTCTGCATTTCTCCAATTTATTCACCTTATGTTGGCTCATTCCACTAGGGCGGCCATCAATTCCTCTGCCTAAGCAGTTGACTTGTCTCCTTCTTCCAGCCCAAACTGAAGTCTGTATTGTTTCTTGCCAATTAAGATCACAACCTGGAGAAAGTGCTGACTATAAAGAATTAAGAGGAAAATATGGCATCTTTAACTGCAGTGCTTTCTGACCCTGTTTCCAGAAATACACTTTGTCAGTAAATAGACCTTTCCTTTGTGATATATAAATGGCAGCTCAGTATATCTCTAGGAGCACAGGCTGCAGCCTAGGCTTTCGTACTTGGAGGACCACTTACTAGCTGTGTGGCATTCATGATCTACTTAATTTGTCTCTTAATTTCATCCTCTTTAATCTAGAGATAACAATAGTACTTTTAAATTGTATGACTGTAATAAGTGCTTGGAATAATGCACAGCCCATGATAAATATTCCATAAATACTCTATCAAAAATGACCAAATTTATCAAATATTTGTGCCATTTCATATAATGAACACTTTCACCTGGATTCAGTTTGTAGCTCTATCCTGGAAATCCCAATGGATAATTTTGCAGCCTGAGTTATGGGATAACCTTGGAACATTCTCTGAATGGCTGCTGGGGTTTTGTGTTCATGTTCCTGTCCTCTGGGACCAGTTTGCAGTAACACTGGGCCATGTGGCTGTGGCTTCATGCATAGAGGTGGACAAACAGCTTGAAAACCAAGATAACCCTAGTAGAAAAGTGGATTCTATGTTTTGGATGTAACAAATAAGTAAGTGAACAGAGACTACTAAACAATTGGTCTCACAAGCTATTTGACTTGCTAACAAATTAGTTGATGTCTAATTTTAAAGGAATACTGAAAATACTCAGGAATTTGACATACTTCCGTCACTTCCTTGTCCCGTTTTCATCATGGTTACTGTGATTTTAACAATAACATCAAAACCCACATTGAAATTAAACCCCCATTGTGACTTCTTTAGAGGCGAGACCAGGTGAGACCTGGAGGAGTTTTTAGTTAAGAAGACAGAACCATCATGAACTGATGAGCTCAGTCACAGACTAACAGGTCAATGGGTTATCTCCCAAGTGGCCTGTTCTCATGTGTGGCCTGCACTACCTTGGAACTCTTCAGAGAATTCCTGCTTGCCAGGGGTCCCTTATCCTATATAGTCCCTCACTGTTTGACTTCCTGACTCCAGAACTATAAGAAGTGCATTTCTTATCTTTCTAAATTACTCAGTTTCAGACATTCTGTTATAGCAACAGAGAGTAGATGAAGATGTTGATCTTCCTTTGCTTCACAAAAGATGCTCAGCCCCATGTGGAGACACACTCCTGCAATTCTAGCACTATGGGAGACTGAAGCAAGTTTGTTTCAAAATATATGTAAATATACAAAGACTGGGGTTGTAGTTCAGTGTAAAGGCTCTGAGCTTAATCCTTGGTACTACATAATGAATAAACAAAAAATACCCAAATAATGTTTTATTCATTATGAATATGAATCCTAGTGTTTGGATAAATTTAAGAAAATCAAAATAGGAAATTGAGTTCGTCTTCTATATAAGACAAAAATTTTATATGCTATTGGATAAAATTACTAAATTTTTCTTGATCCTAAGCTCATATATTTTGTGATGTTGTCTACCACATTGTTCCATGATTGCCTTTTCAAATGTTAATTTAGTTTCTTTTTGACATATAGATTTAAATGCCTTCAGGAGCAGCACATACATTATCTTCCTGTATTTATATGTTTTCCTATTTTTGGAAAAACAACAAAACAAACATCTTACTCTCACACCCTTTGAGAGTAAACCCCATTATAAGATTGGATCCTAGTCATGGGACTGAGAAATGTATTGTGTTGGAGAAGAGACCTCATAATAGAAATATGTTCGCAAACTTTAGTTTTCAATTTCAAACAAGCTCTATGTCAGATGGGCTGAGTGTGTTGCTGAAACTCAAGTAGCTGAATACACCATCCTGTGAGTCATTTCCTTTAGTTCCTGAGTCATAATTCTTCTTTGTTCATTGAGATCTACGCAAAAGGTCTCAAGATAAACTCTGAGGTACCTTGTGTTCTTTTTAACTCAATAGGAAGGAATTTAGCCACATTTTCATTATCTTTCAAATGCACATTGACCCAGATGGGAACCAAAGATGAGAACTCATTAAATACTGTCTCCATGGTCCAGGTCATGCAACTTCCCTTTCTCCTCATTTTCCTTTTTTATAAACTTTCCCTCTTTCAAACTCTTTCTGGCCTTCATGCTAGCATTTCTGCCTCTAAGACACACTGGTTGGAACCAATCTGAGGTTCCCTTATGTCTGTCTGAGACCAGTTTTTAAAACTGAGTCAAAATCCCACTCCTTTTCAAAAGGTAACTTCTTTTTGCTCCCCATGAAGTACCATACCCCCATTTTGATTTAGTTTCTGATAATTTTCTCCTTTGTTGTATCCTAATGCCTCTCATCCATCCACAAAGGATAGTCACAGAGATGGGTTGGTAGGGACATTCTTAAGAGGACATGCTGGCTGGATTAAAGACACAGAGGCACAAGTCTGAGGGATCAAAACCTTGAACTCACTCGTGTCAAGAGTGTGGCTCTGTCACCCAGAATCAAGCCCATCCCCTCTATCAGAGAGAGAGAGCAGCCTTAAAGGACACTTGGTTGAGTGACCCGAACAGAGTACAAACAATATGTGCTGAATCTTATTGAATTAGGGACTGTAAAAGAAGCTAATAGTCAACTGGGATATATTTTCTCAACAGTGTTTGTATTTCTTTGCAGTGAACAAAAACTACCTCCTTAATCAGGATGAATATAATTTGGAGTAAAAAAAAATAACTTCAAATAAAGGATAAGACTTTGGATTCAAGATAGCTTCTACCTTGCCTTGTGTAAGGGTTCACACAGAGTCATTTGGAAGAACACATTCTGTAGCAGATCCTTCTTTACCTCAGCCTTGACATTTTAGTGAAATTTAAAAATCCTAGAATGAGAAGTAGAAGCATACTGGGGGAGATTAGGATGAGAAGTTTATGCTTAAGATGAGCAGTTACCATGATTTTATCCTACAAACAAGATTTTCTTTCAATATTCTTGTGAAAGAGTAGCATGTTAATTGGAAAGGCCATGGGGAACATATGCCAGGAAAAGTGAGACCCTTAAGATACAGAAAAGCTAGTCATGGGCCGGGAGTTAGCTCAGTGGTTCCAGCACCTGTCTTGCAAGCGCAAGGACCTGGGTTCGATCCCAGTAACCACATAACAATACTGGGCGTGGAGACTCATGCCCAGCAGCAATCAGTACCACATACCACAGTGCTGGGCGTGGTGGCTCACGCCTGTAATCCCAGCACTCAGGAGGCAGAGGCAGGAGGATTCCTGTGATGTGAGTTTGAGGCTGAGCTCAGGGCCAGCCTGAACCACAAAGCGAGACCCTGTCTCAAAAAACCTTAAAAAAAAAAAAAAAAGAAAAAGAAAAAGAAAAAGAAAAGGTAGTCATGGAGATAAAGTAGAAATCCCAGCCACTAAGGGCCTGGATTCCCTGCTTGTAGCCTAGCCTACTTCCAAAAATTGCTCCCTCTGAAGTGTGAATCTAATTATCCCTTACCTGAACATTCAGGTACAAAAGGTCATAAGTCATGAGGTTTTCCTGCCAGCAAAATTATTCTCCATGTTCAGGCTGTGCTGCCTTCTTAGAATTACACCTGGAAGCTTTCATATCAAAGAGACGTTGTCTCCTGGCCTCCAGCCCCAGGTAGGGACCACTCTAGGTGCCTTAGCAGACAAACCTTATGTCTTACTGTGAATATTGTTTTAGTCTTTGTAAAATGCATTGGTTTTGAATTTTGTCTTAGTTCTTCCTAAATGATCCTAATAGTGATGAGGAAGTGGTTTCTTTATTTCTAAACTCCAGTTCAGATCGCCATGTTCTCTAGATTGAGTCGTTAAATGAAAGTTAAATGCATTACCTGCTCCTTAATGAAAAGATGGGTGTGAGATCTCCCTGTAGTTCATGGGAGGCACAAGAAGTAAATGCAGAGGACAGACTTGTGGAACAGCTTCAATTCATTTGATCCGTCCTTCTGGTAATTACAAGGCCTCAATCTCATTTAGGCCAGCACATCTAATGAAAAAAGATCCGTTTCTATGGAGAATCATTTCACTGGGATGAATGGACTAATAACCGGTGCAAATGACAAGTATCTTTTCATGCTTTTCATTTAGTAATTAATTTTGAAGCATGTTATATTCTCTGAAGTATCCAGTGCCTCAAAGTAATGCCGAGCTTGGCAGCCATGACTGATGATCAGCCTTATTTTAGAAAGTAGGAGACTGAGGGGAAAAATGTTGGAAAATGTGATCAAGGGTAATTTTTTCTGGGTTGGACAATGAATTGCTGTACAGGTCTGTGGATTTAAAATTAAAATCTGGGCTAGGGATTTAGCTCAGTGGCACCATGCCTGCCTTGCAAATGCAAGGTCCTGAATTTGATCCCTAGTACTAAAAAAAATTTAGGTTAAATTAAATTAAAATCCATTGAAACCTCTCAAAGTCTTAAAAAAAATGCATTCCTTCCATAATACACTGTCACCAGCTCATGTTGGTGTTCACTAATAACTTCATCTTGTGTTTGAGTTCTAAGAATAGTTCCAAAAGGCAAAAGAATTTCATTTGTAATAAAATTTTATAATGAAAAATAGATGAAAATATTTATTTCTGCTGTGAGAGGGGGAACAAATAAACTTAACAATGTCAAAATGAGGTCCAAACACAGCTAAAACTGTGTATTGCGGTACCTGCCTATGTATCAAGATGTTTTGAAAATGAATATGTCTAAAAACTTTCAACCTCTTTAAGAGATATTTGTTCATTGTAGATATTCAAGTTGACCATCAGTCAAAGTCAACTGTCAGGAGCAATTTGGATAAAATAGTTTGCCTCGATACAGAAATATGAGGAAATTAAGCCACTCTTGCTTTATGTTGAAGCACTTATGTTACCTAGAAATTATTTGTGTTAGGTAGAAAGATTATGCAGGAATCAAGGAAAGGACTTACTTTTTGTCAAATTAAAAATTCCTCCTAATTGACTGGGTCAAATAAAATCTGCATGAAGAGAGAGCTGGGTGTCCGCTTGGTCACTGTATGAACTGCTGAAAGATGTCCTTGCTTCACCGACGGTTCCCCTTCAGAGTGGAAGGCTCTTTTCAAGCTGCCCTTTACTTTCTAGGCTTATCAGCCTTGGCTGAGAGTGAGACATTGGTGAAGGCTTTAAAAATAGGTGTGCTCATTCCATCCAGATCTACCGATGCTGCATTCTGATGGGGCAGAGTGCAGCATCTACAATCTATTAACTAAAGTAGTTATGCAGCAGAGCAGGCTGGGTTGAGAACGGATGACTACAATTGAAGGACAGAAGCAAGGAGAGTTTCACCAACTCTCCTTTCTGCCCAGAGTCGTAGTCTAAGTTTGTATTTTTTGTTTAGGTTTTTTTTTTTTTTTGAAATGGGGTCTTGCTTTGTAGTTCAGGCTGGCCCTGAGCTCAGCCTCCAACTCACATCACAGCAATCCTCCTGCTTCTGCCTCCTGAGTGCTGGGATTACAGGTGTGAGCCACCATACCCTGCACTGTGGTATGTGGTGCTGATTGCTGCTGGGTGTGAGTCTTCACGCCCAGTATTGTATGTGGTTAGGGGGGATC
>PVIR01026696.1:0-23561 GCA_004026965.1 Petromus typicus | reverse complement strand
TCTTTGTGTGTATCACTTTATAATATAGCAGTACAAGATGCTCCTGACTTTCCTGCTTCAGTTCTAGAACTGGCCATGCTTTCAAAGACCCTGGTCTTTCTTTTTGAAGAGTAATGTTAGAAACTAAGATCCAGGTATTAGTCACATGACTCAGTTTTGAAACAGTAGCTTATACTTAGGAGTTAAGACAACAGCTGCCCATGCAGAGTAGAAAAGGTCCACAGGGGATGTCAAGGGCTTCATGATCTTAGCCATGGGTGCATGGATTTCCTTGCTTTACTAAAATGCACCAAGCTATGTGCTTATGATCTGTACAGTTTTCTGTTTCCATTTTAATAAAAATTTTTGGCAGATAAGGAAAAAACAAGACAAAACCTAATAATTTGCATTTACTGAGTGGCAGGCCAATAGACCTTGGATGCAAATCTTTGGGTTCACCAGCTCTACAGCAGCACCCTCAGGTAGCTACTCAGTTCTCTTCATTTGTAAAGCAGGGATGAGTCCTCATCTGCCTCTGGTGGCTGCTGTGACCTTTAAATGAGGCTTTAAACATGTTCTTCCCTGTGTAGGCATTTGTCTATCCGTGTGTTTGTGTATACGTAGTCAGGCCTTGTTATTTAGAATTCATATTTATGATTTTGCTTACTCAATGATATTTATTTGAAACTCTATAGTTAGTGCTTATGGCTTCTAGTTCCAGCTCTCCTGCTGTGAAGAAAATTCCCCTTTTCAATATAGTCAACACCACATTTTCCACATTTTGGTGCTTTTCTCATTTGTGGTTTTACTGTTTAAAATGATCTCCTATGCAGTGCTGAATCTGTATCTACTGTTCCTAAGAATGATGAGTCTATAATATGTCTTAGAGAGAAAAGTATCGTGTTGATGTAAGTTCAGAGCAGACACCAGTGCTGCTGAGTTTAATGTGATTTGACATTGTATGTCAAATAAGAAACACACACATGTAAAATACTATGAATCTTTGATGACAATGTCGGCTACATGATCTGAGGATTCTAACCCTGGATTTCCTTTAGGAGCAGTAATTCAGCATTTACTAATTTACCATCTGTGGTAACTTTATAGGACCTGAATGCAAAAAATGAGACTAAATCACATCTAAGTGTATTTCCCTGTGTGTGCATCGACATCTCTGTGTGTATGGCCTCTCTAGATTTGAGTATATGGAAACAGTGCCCATCAGTGTGATAATGTTCTAAACAATGGGTCAGCTATTGTTATCCAAGTTTCTGATAAGAATTTTTCTCCCATCTGTATTCATGCCTGGTAAGTTGATTTTTTTTGGGGGGGGTGGCTCTAGCAGTACTTCTGTATCATATGTAAAAAGCAACAATAAACAAAGCAAATCCCCATTCTCATGGCACTCAGGCTGTAGCATAAACTCAGTGGCCTTGATTTCATACTTCATGCATAGCATCTAACTTTAGTACCTAACCCTTAGTAAATACTCGATAGTTTTGAATTGATTAGAAATCTCAACAGAAAAAAATGGAAGTGAGATAAAGGAAGAGTTAAGATCAAAATTAAGTTACTATATTTGACTAAAATAGACAAGTATGCAAATGAGTCATAAGTACAGCATTTTTGTAGCTACCTGGCATTGTCCTAAAACATACTATCCCACAAATAGGATGTATTTTCAGCAGCATATAAGCAACGAGCCTGTGTGATGTGGGAAATGAGCACATGTTCTAGCTCTCAAGTCGGTCAGTGCCATATTCTTGTGTTTGCGAGTCTAAGGAAGCACATCTGTCCTGGTGTGGGGCCGACTGAATATGTGATCTGGTTCTTCCAGTTCTCTTGTGCCACAAAAAGTGAGTTGGGCTTTCCAGGGCTATTTGGAGATGATGGTGTCAGTGTGCCTGAGGGCAGAGCCCTGCAAAAACTTCTTAGTTCATTTGAATCAGGGTACTAGGCTTCGAAAAACATCCTGTCCTGAGTTCAGAAGACCAAATGCAACAACCACGCAAAGATTCAAGCAAAGCCAGTAAGAATGATGTGAATGTAGATTTTGGTGGAAAAGTCAGCAGCTGAAGGATACTACCCCAGGAGCTTGTGACACGGGACAAAGACTGGCCAGCTTTATTCCAATAAGACAAGCAGGCCAGGGGGAGCTTTCTGGGTAAGGCAGCTTGTTAGGGTTGAGGGTAGTACAACCCAGTGGTTTTTACACCACAGATCAATAAGCCTTTGCTAGAACTGTGCTCTGGTCAATCAGTCTGAAGTCCTCTGGGCAGTCACATGTGGGCCACCAGGCTGTTCCAGTAGCTGTCTGCCACTAGGGGAATGATCTATGGGGAAGATCGGGAAGCCTGCTCCAGATTCTATGGGGGGTGAGAAAGATATAAGGGTGAAATCCTACTTTAACCAGACCACTGGTTTGGTCTGGTCTGGTTTGGTCAGATTAAAACTAACTCAGCTTTTGCTGAAGCCCCTTTACAGCCCTAAAAAACAATAATTGAGTGAGAGAAAGATGATACTGCCTAGTAGAAACCATTCTCTCAGCCAAAATCATAATGAGGGGTATGACCACATCATACACTGCTAACTCTGTTTCCTCTTGGAGGTTTAAATTGCTTGCTTTTGTGGGGGAAATCATTGAGGTGAAGCTAATGAAGCAAGGTGCAGACACAGTGTGGGTGCAGTGCAGTATGTGGCTGAGCTTTCCATGCTGGAAGAGGTGCCTTGAGCTGGGAGGTTGGTGAGCGACCTCCAGCAGCTGTGTCTTCAGCTCAGTGGGATACTCATGCTAGGGCTACACGTTTCCTCAACAAATGTCCCATGAGCATGGCCAGGATGCTCACACCAGGTCATTCTTGCAGAAGAAGATGTTCTTTAGTGTTCCCAGGCTCGCTGGGACTGTAGACAAGCTGTTCTCAGAGCCTGGTCCAGACTGAGGCTCCTCCTATACTTCTTCCTTCTGCATTTCTCTCCTTTTTTCTTTTCCAGGTGCCGAACTTCATCTCAGCCTGAGCACCATCCTCAGTATATCCTGCTCCTTCTCCTCCCCCACCCCTCGCTTTATCCTTCATCATGCCCTTGGCACCATCTCCTGAATATTTAATTCCATCTTTCTGTCTGTTTCTTGGGAGTGACAGATTGATGTATGTGAAAGAAAGAATTGGATCCTATTTAAGACTAAAACAGAAGGGGTTGATCTACATGTTTCGGACCCCAGTCACCAGGTGTTTTGGTTTGAAGATCCCACAGACTTATTAGAATTTTGTCAAATGAGACTTACACAGACTGGCCTCCCCTTCTTGGGCAGAATCTAGGAGAAAAATTAGATGAATCCTGCTAAGCAACCTGTGGGCAGAACTGCTTCTCAGTGAGGGTGAGGTCAGAGCAGGCTTAGCAGAGACAGACGAGCTATACCCAAGCTCATGTTGGTTTCTTTACTCTTTCCATCAAGATTCAGGGATAGTACTGGATTGTGCCTTTCCTGTGGGGCCTCCCTGATGGTTTGTTTTTCCAGAATCCCTTTGATGGAGGTGCTGGAGGATTTGCCAGGAAGCAGGGCGGAGGTAGGAGCTTGAAGTTCTGGGTCTGATTTCTAAGGTGTGTTGAAACTCACTGTGTTTTTAGAAGGAGGCATCGCACCTCTCAGGTTCCCAGGCAGGAAATGAACCTTAACTGCAACCGGAAGCTGGTTGGTTGTGTCACTCTCTGCAATGCCACCCACTGCGGAAGTAAAAAACAGGTGCACAAACATGAAGATACCAAAGTGTTTGAAGTTGCACTTGTTCTTCTGGAATCTGATGGTCCATCTTTTCAACACTGGCTATTTCCAAACAAAAATATTTTTCTATGTTTTCCAAGGGGAAATCCCATTTGTCTAGAAGGTTCAACAAAGAATCTTCAGCACATACTGAAACACATTATTCTCTGACTAATTCAGAGGTTGGCTACTGGGCATGTTCATCTAAAAAGAAAAGCACATTATCCAAGTTGAAATTTACCAAGAAGATAGATACCTATAAAAGAAATATTCACCCAAAACATTATCTACCAAAATAGAATATTAGATTGAAAATTTTCACTTAGAAATTATTTACAGAAAATAATATTAATATCCACTGTTTCTAATATTGCTTACTGATATCTTTCCTGAGCTAAAGTAGGATATCAAACTCTTGGAGGGGAAAATGGGCCAAGTGAAAGACAGGCACAGGAAGACCAGCCCCCGGGATACAGAGTAGAGGCAGCAGGCTCATTGTTCACATTAAATAAGTGTCATTATCTGATCACTATTGGTCTCACCATAAAGATACCTTTCCCTTCTTTCTGTATTTTGCAGCTCACATTGGGAAGAGAGTTCTAATGCATTGTGCTTTTAATGTCTTTGTCACCCATCAGCAGCTGGTAAAAAGGAAAAAGCAAAAGCAAACAGGATCATTTAGGTTTGGCGTCACATTATTCTGTGTCCCCACTGTGTGGAGAGCAGACAGATGGATGCCCAGCTGTGGCTGCACAGGCCCGGGGTCTCTAGGGACTCACTCACAACGCGGGAGCCCTGCGTCCCTGCACCCAGCCGGCTGGGAGCCAGCCCCTCTCAAGCTGACCAGGGAGACTGTGGCTGTCGGGCTTCAGACCAGGAATGCTAATGTGCTCTGGTCTCTGTGGGCAGCTGCAAGTCAGTTCACTATTGTTCGTTCTCCCTGTCCTGTTCAGCAGCATCTGTGAAGAGGTGGAGTAGCCCCGGGAGAGGAGAAGGGCATTTCGATGGCTGTTTTGACTCTCACAGGAAGCATGGTAAGAAAAGACGTGACCAGTGTGGTGTTGGCTCTTCCAAGAAGTGTATCATATGTTTTTAGGAAAATGAAGAAATAGGTGTCAGAAGAGGTGACCTTTCCCTTACGATTCATAACAATTTCCTAGTCCCTTTTGGAAAATAACTGAATGCAGACTTGTCTTCCTCATGTACTCTGGTAGTTCTCAGTATGGGCCTTGGACCAGCTCCATCAGCATAACTTGTGAGCCTGTTCAAAAGCACGTTCTCCCCTGGACTCCATGAATGGGAAACAGTGGCCATGGCCCTCAGCTCAGTGCTTACAGCAAGGTTTGGAGCTCATTTGTGTAAATGCTGAGGTTGGCACACTACTATCTCTTGTCCTCTGCTCATTTAAAAAAAATATTGATATTTTGACATTCACATTGTTACAACTTGTATTTTCAAATTTATATTTGCAAAGTGTTTCATGCTACATTGGAGAGCACTCAGCTAAGAGGGAATAGGAGCTAAGACTCCTGAGCCTGTGACTAAGGAGCCCAGAAAGAAGACACAGGTCTTCTGGTCTAAGAATTTTTATATGCGGTGCATGGAAATGCAGAAATAATGTTTGCTGTGTCAGACATTCCAGGAGAGAATGCTATCAAGGTCTCCTTGGGTTAAGAGGCACCTCCTTACCCAGGTAAAGTCACTGTCAACAGTAACTCTAGGTTTAGAAACTTGGACTATCTGAAGCCAAAGCCCATGACGCAGCAGTTCTAACTGAGTTGGATGAAATCTGCTATAGTCATGCACAAGACTGCCACCTGGCCCAGCAGCTCTGGCTCTCTCAATACCTAGGAGGCCAGGACCCACTGGGAATATTATTTTTCCTGCAAAACTCAGGAGAAAATGAGTTTGTGTGTACTTAGTTATGCAACTAAAATGTTAAATGAAATCTACTTCAGAATGGCCTGATTTGTTCATCTGAGAATTGGCCATTGTGAGGAAGTGTAAGTTTAAAATCTTAACTAAAGGTTATTGGAATTACTCAAATAGTGTAGATCTCCCTCGTTTCAAGAAGCTCTTTGGTATTTGTTGTTCAGAGCCCTCAGCACTTCTAACCTTCCCTGGAAAGGAGCACCCATGTGCATTCACTCCTTGCTACAAAGTTATCTCTCAAGAAATCTCCTTAGTTTGGTCATGTGGTAAATGGCACCACTTCCGGATACAAGTGACAGAAGAGGAAGTGAGGTAAGGTCCAACAGCTCTGACTACAATTTCTTTCATGGCTGTAGTTATTGAAGATCTTGGCTTTGATGACTGCCCTTCTTTCCTAGTCCTGGACAGTCTTGTTTAGGTTATTCTAGTTAGTAGATTTCAAATCATGTATATGGATCTTTGAGTAATGTTGACCCCATATACAAACAAGACAAACCTCAATCAACCTAGTACTATTATGAGCAAGCATTTATAAATTATATATATAAAATATATCTATATTTATAAATTATATACATATTTAATTTACATGTAATAATTTTACATAATTATGGGATATACTGTTTTGATACATGCACATATTGTGTAGTAATTAAATCAGAGTAGGTAGAATATCTTTTGCCTATGTATTCAGTATGATAAAAATATGGAGAATGTTTAAAATAAAAATAAAGTTACCATGAAAGACACCTTGCCAATAATCCCTCTTGATATCCTCCCCTTCAATTTGCATACACTTATGCTATCATTCTTGCCAGTTTCTCAAGCAGTCCCGGAAGTCCTCTTTCATGAGTGTCCTCAGTTGTGTCATTGCGCTGCCTTGATGCCCTAATTGGTTTCAAAACTCCTATAACAATTTCTGTCCAGGTCATGTCTTCATCTACCATATTGACCAAATCTTACACTGTGCAACTTGTGGTTTTTTACCAAAGTCAAATTGACATGAAAGGTAAATGCTTTGAATCAATTCAGGACTCGTGATACAAATTTTAAACTTTCACTGTAAGATTTGATCATACCTAGTAATTATCATTTCTTGATGTTGTGAATATTCAAAATTTATCTTCTGAAATGTTCAAGACAATTTTATAATCACAGTCACCCAGCTGTGTGATTGAACAGTCCGTGTGCCTTCCCTTTCACTCTCGCTTGTGCATATGGACCGCTCTTCCTTTGCTCGCGCTCCCCTGTCCTCACCAGCTTCTGATCCCCACTTTTCTGCCCTCTCCTTCTGAGAAGTCAGTTTCGTTGGCCTCCATATATGAGAGCTGTCATGTACTCTTTGCTTTCCTGTACTTGCTTTCTTTATCATCCATGTTGCTGCAAATGACAGGACTTCGTTCTTCTTTAAATGGTTGGACAGTAGACCATGGTGTGCACGTGTGCAGTGTTTTCTTATCCACACATCCTCTCACAAACATGTCGGTTAATTCTCTTTCTTGGCTATTGTGGATCATGCTACAATAAACAGGCACTGCAACTATCTCCTCAACAAACTGAGTTCATTCCTTTACATATATCTCAGTGCTAGATAACTAGATCACGTGATAGTGCTATTTTAATTTTTTAATATATCCATTAGATTTTATATTCTTACTTTGGTTAACTAATTCAGTTCTTTGCCTTAAAATAAGACTTCTCCAGGGGCTGGGGATTTAGCTCAGTGGTTCCGGCGCCTGTCTTGCAAGTGCAAGGGCCCGGGTTCAATCCCCGGTAACCACATAACAATACTGGGTGTGGAGACTCACACCCAGCAGCAACCAGTACCACATACCACAGTGCAGGGCGTGGTGGCTCAAGCCTGTAATCCCAGCGCTCGGGAGGCAGAGTCAGGAGGATAGCTGTGATGTGAGTTGGAGGCTGAGCTCAGGGCCAGCCTGAACCACAAAGCGAGACCCTGTCTCCAAAAACCTAAAAAAAAAAAAAAAAAAACCAGATTAAAACAAGATTTTCTGAATTTTGTCTATGAAAGGACAAAATTAATAAAATATGACCATCAGAAACAAAAATTAATATCATACTATATAAAGTTATAAAGTTTAAATGTAGAGATATATTTCAATATTTCCTGGTGGGAATAGTTTTAAAAGTATAATGCTTAAAGAGAAAATTCTAGCTTCTATGTCCAACTAGATTTTCTTTCAACATTCATTCAACAAATATTTCTTAGACTCCTTTTATGTGTCAAGCGTGATTTCAGGGGATTTGAGACATTTGAGTAAACCAAGTAAGCAAAATAGATGCTGTGACCATTAATTGTGAAATGGTCACTTGACTGGATTAAGACACACACAGCAGAATAATAAAGCACAGTTCTGGGTGTGTCTGTCTTGGGGCTGTTTCAGGTTATTGGCAGGTCGGCCAGGAAGTGAAGTAAGGCTAACCTAGGCCAGTTGTGGGTGGCACCAATCGACACCCTTGTAGCCTTTCAAGAATTAAATGGAAAGAGGAAAATTGGCCAATAATTTTGAAGGGCGCCAGTTTCTTCAGTGGGCCTATTTTTTGCTTGTGTGTCCTGAGTCTTCAGTTTCTTCATCTTTCCACAGTACATTCATACTAGCATCACTCCAGTGAGGCTCCTGGCTTTCAGGCTTGGGCTGGTGCTGTACCTTGGATCCCTTTCATGGCATGGCTCCTGTCTTGATCTGAGCAGCTACAGGATTCTCCTGATCACCAGTATGCAAATAGCCATTGTGGATTCTCCTGCCTCTGATCCTAGAAGCCTACCAGATACTGCCCCTGGCATAATTATACTTATATTTTCTTTTGATTCTCCTCCTCTAGAGAACCCTTTCTAATATATAAATAAAACACATTAAATATTAGTTATTTAAATAATTGTTTGGAAGAGACTAATGGGAATGGCAGGGACAAATAGGTCAAATTTAAATAGCGTTGTCTGGGAAAGCGTTAATGAAATGGCGTGGCTCAAGCAAAGAGGCAAGGGAATGAGCTCTACATATATCTAGAAGAGGGACATCTAGGAAGGGTAAGGTGTAGCAGAAGAGCAAGAGACTGTCATGATGGACTGAGAGAAAGGGGGAGACTCTAGTGGGAGCCAGTTCACAGAGGGCTAAGTGGCTGACAGGGACTTTGACTTCTCCTTGGTGGAAACTAGGGAAGCTTTTCAATGCATGGGGCAGGAGAGTGACATGATTTAAGTTGTCTTCAGAAGTTCCTGTGTTTGTATAAACTTATGGAGGCCAGCTGAGGACCCGTGGAGAATCTCTCACCTTGCCCCGTAAAAGGAGAGGTGATGTGTAGTGATTAGGTCAAAGGGAACCAAGAGCATTTTTGACATTAGATATATGATATAATATGTCTTTATTTATAAAGTCAATTTATAGTTTAATGGGGATTTTCCAAGTTAAACTGTTGAAGGTCTTGAGAGAATTTCAGTAGAATTTTAGGATTTTCAATGAAAAGGTGTCACAATAGCCCATACAATTTTACATTTTATTTCTTTATGCATTGACATTTCATTCATGGCTGTGGGTGATGCCGACTTCCTAATATGCAATCTAAATTCAGATCCGAAGACCTCACCTTCCAGGGTGAGCAAAATGTCTGCAGTGAATGGGAATCTATTCTTAGTGGTGCCCAGAAGCAGCACAGCCCTAAGTTTTCATGATAGAAACACAAGCAATATAGTTTTTGTTTGTAGGTGTTATTTAGGTATAGCTGTGACTAGGAAGAATGCTGACCTAGTGATAAATCTGAAGCATGTTATTTTTTATGCTAAGAAGGATATATGTTTATTAGTAAGGAGATTTGGTTGCTATAGAAATATATATATATATATATATATATATTTATACACACATATATACACACAGATATATATACATACACACAGATACACACACACACACACATACACACACACACACACACACACACACACACACACACATATATATATATAGAAGGCCCAGGATTTTGACCTTTGACTTTTTGATGGAAGAGTGGTAGAAAGGCTAATGCTGTTTAGTGGAAATTATACCTTGAATTTGAATATAGATCTTTTTCAGAGTAGCATACATTAGGGCACTCAATACATTCACCTTAGATATTGTCACCTTGTGACAGATGTGTCGGGATCTAACACTGCCACAGGTCAAGGAGCCTCTGCAGTGTGCGAGGTATGTCTGTCCTGTGGAAGAGGCCTCAAGGGTGTGGGGAGAAATCCTCCTGAAATGTTCCCACCTCCAGCTATTTCAGTAACTCTGCTGGGACTAATTACCTGAGCACTGAAAGGGTCCAGCCCCTTCAGACTGTGGTTCGTCGGGCCTTGGCCCAGTTTCCGTCCTGCAGCTCAGTGGGGTTCACTGAGACTGAGTGCTGCTCCCTCTCCGCGGGCCCACAGCCTGTCTGCCCTGACTCAGAGGATCTCATGACCTTCAAAATACAGAGCATATTGATCTACTTCATAGGCAACAAACGCTGAAGACTTGCAGTGCTAATGTGACTTTAGAAGGTTAAATATGGATTTGGAAAGAATGACCATCTGCTCACAAATGACCTGAAAGGCAGACACAGTGAAGGAAGAAGCTCAAGGCGGGCTTTTGTGTGTGTCTATGGACATCTTGAGGTGCAAGTCATGCTCTTTGTGTTTTATCTGGCTCTGTGGGACCCTGGGTCCTCACCGGACAATGCCATCCATGGAAATCAGCAAAAAGGGTAGAAAAGCAGAAAATGTCAAGGACAGGAAAACAATTCTCTTTACACATTTATACATCTTCTCTAGTAAGCCTGTACTAATAATTAAGGTGATTATTCTTCCATAGTACCAGAAATATAACATATTTTGACAGAGACAGAAATATACCACATGCAGAGAGAGACAGAGAGAGACAGAGAGAGACAGAGACAGAGAGAGTCAGTCAGACAGACAGAGGCCGAGAAAAAAAGACAGAGAAATTATGAAAGTTTCTGCAGGGGGATGCAGAATTTAAAGTTCTTAGGGCAAAGACACCAAGAATTTGGCAATATGTTAGTAAGTGACAGATTTAGAAAGTTCTTTGTCATTTGATCGTCAAGCTTTTCCTTTTTTTTTTTCTTTTGCTTTTTATACAGCACATAGGCAGTAAAAATAGTTGTGTTAGTTTTCATTCTGAGTCTGGTTTCACTTCTTTGTCTTTTATGTGGTGGCAAGCTGTTGAATGCTTGAATTTATAGAAAATACCTCAAGGGAACACTTAAAATCTACCCTTGGAAGATTTCTCTTTGTTTAGTAAATTGTGTGTGAATATGCCTCATATTAGATTCAGTTTCTGTCAGTTGTTTCAGCCTCAGGAAACCCAGGTTTAAATCTAACTGTACCATTTCCTAGTCCTGTGACAGTGACCACATCAGGTCACTTTATTTCCCAGTTTTTAGAGCATCACATGTTAAAAACTGCATTCTCTGATCTTTCACCAAGTGGTTTGGAATGTTTGAAGAAAGACATGTGAAGTATTTCATTGCAAAACTTAAAAGTACACCAAAGGCTCACTATCAGTACTGAAATACCTCTGCATTCATTTCTGTATGACCATTCAGGGAAAACCTTTTTGAGTAAAAAAACCCCAAAAAACAAAAAACAAAACAAAACAAAACAAAAATTTAAAATTGAGTTTGTATTTTCCCTTGGAAATGTCCAGGGATCATCCAGGGATTGACAAACTGAAAAGGACTGACAAACGGACACACGGCTAAGTCACCAAGACATGCCTTTGGGACTTCAGATCACTGTCCTTGACTTACCTTGCCGCCCTTTTCCCCGCCTGTGGAGGCTGTGTGCAGATGTGACCGTAGCCACAATTGTATTATGAAAGTGTGAACGACGCAGGCAGTTAAAGACTGTAGACTAAACAGTGATGCTGTGTCTGAGGTCCGGTCTTGAAGGATGAGATCCAGTGTGTGTTTCTTTCTGGAAGCAGAGGAGGAGGAAACTCCCGTCTCAGCCTCTTATGAAGATAACATGGTGCCACCTAGTTTGGAGGTTTCTCTCCTGCTGGTTATAAGGTGGGTCTCCAAGTGAAAAGAAAAAACGCTTGTCTGGTTCTGCTGGTTCTTCACCAGCTAGTTTTTAAAGGTGAGACAGTGACCATTTCTTTCAAGTTCTGTCCAGTGCTGAGGACTCTCAACATTTACTAAATGATCCAGCGTAGTTTTACTTCCAGACATGAAAGTGTCTCTGAGTGGTGGAATGGATTTGAATCACCCACTGGTTATTTCCTTAGTAAATATGCAGTTTCTGCCACACCCAGGGGAACAGAGCTCTCTAAAGGTCAGGCAGGTGGGAAATATACTCATTTTGTACATGAAGGATATTAATTTTCAACGCAGGGAGGAGAACCAAATCAAGAAGTTGTGTTGCTTTTCCTTAGCAGAACCTAATTTACTTAACAAGTTGAAATGTTGCAGAATTCAAAATGATCTCTGAGCGAACTGTTTTGTAGTTGTAAACCGGCTTTGTCGTTTACTAGCTGAGAGACTTGGGGAGGTGGTTTGGTTCCTTCTCAATCTCAGTTCCCTCATCTGCAAAAAGGGTCAAGTTGTGGCGATCCCTTCAACGATTCCATTTGCAAAAGTACCGGCAGGCAAATCCAGAGTGTCACAAATACTCTTTCAGAGGCAGCTAATGTTTCAGAAGATTTCAGAAAAATCTAATTTAATCCATGAAATCTCCCTATATACTGAAATCTTTGTAAAGCTGGAACAGAAACGTTGGATTCAAAGTCTTCTGTTGGCATTTGTGTGGTAGCCTTTGGTGAGATCATTGCTATGCTAATGGAAGGCTAGGAATGAGGGATGTTGTGCTAGATAAACTCGGCCTTCATTTTCACCGTATCTGATTGGAAGATGGATGCAGAAATGTGATGATGCAAAATAGTGCTGATTTGTACCAATGGGACTTAAGCTTTTACACACATGTTGAGAAGATGGACATGAGGCAAATCTTTTACTACGTCTCTATTTTTACCAGTTCTTTATTCTTGCTCCTCTCAAGTCTGAAATTTGCCACAAAAATCTGCAGATACTCTTTACTACCAACTAAGAGGCGGAAAGCTGGGCTAGCAGCCTCACAAGCACACACTTTACTAGGTAAAGGTGGACTCTCTAGATGGTAGTCACTGCACAGGCCTTTTGTGTGAATCAATCATGGTTTCCTGTCATTGCTGAGCTCAGAGTTGTATTACAAACTAACTTGTTTATTTTTGTAATTGTTCCTGATAAACTGTGAACACAGCAAATGGTCGTTTGACCTCTGTAGGGTGACACCAATGAATAAATAAATAAAATTTACAAAAGAAAAAAGAACAGCCAAGGGTTGTATTTTTCATGCTTTGGAGTCACACATTTCTTTCTGCTCTTTGAGAAGGTGAGTGGAGACACCAGTAGCGTGAGCATCACAAGATGGAGGAGGAAACCTTGTGTGTCAGAGCAGCGGAACTCAGACACGGGCTGACTGCTGGAGGTGGAAGCACTGCAGCCAGTGGAGGACAGAAAATACTGCCCTGGGCTGAGCTCTGGCTACAGAGCAGCAGGCAGGATGCCAGCGCCAGAGCAGTATGTCTGTGTGGGCACAAAATAGAAAGAAACAAAGTAGTTGCCACAGAACAAATGACTAGGATTCAACCAGTCATAAAAAACAAATTAGCTTTCTTTTCCAAGTTTTTAAAATCATACTGACTCTCTAGACATGACTATCCTCAAAATAAAGAGAAAATTACAATGAAAACAATGTCGAAAGAGCTTTTCAAAATGGGGTTAGAAGGCCATTAAGGAGTAAGACTGACACAAGATTCCAGCTGTTGCCTGGGAATGTGGACTTCCGTTTCATTTTGCTGCATTTGACAGTAGACATCTGGAAGGGCTGAATGGCTAGATGATTGCACTGCTGTGCCCAGAGGCTCAGGACGCCTATTCTGTTTTACGGTTGTGTCTATTTGTACAGACTTTCTCTTTGCATCATCTTCTACTTGTTGTGTAGCTCCTGTTCCTTCTGTGTGTTCAGTAGCCCACATAAACTTCTTCGTTTCTTGCCCTTTTCAGAAAACAAAAAGTGTGATTCAGAGCTGTCTGGATGTGTGTCCCTTGATTTCCATTCTTATGGGCCCAAATTCTTTTGTTCTTTGCAGTTTCTGAGTTTGGAATGGCAAGAACCATAGAACTCTCTTGCCACTATGACCTGTCCTCTGGAGCCTGCAGAGATACCATTTGATACTTCCCTCTCTCTTTGGACTGGGAGCTAAGCCCTCACATGCTCTTTCTTCCAGTTGTACAGTTGCAAAGCTATATTTGCTCTCTTTGGACAAAGGGTATTTATGTAGCAATAGAAACTTCTTCCTTTTGGACTGAAGTCCAATCTCCCTTACATTGGCCTTAAACTACAGCTGACATTTTTGCCTTTCATAGAACGCAAGGCTCATGTACTACAATCTCTAGTTGTGATTTTTGTACTTTTGAACATTTATTAAAAATAGGAATTGATCCAGATGGAAGAATGACTCAGAGTTCTCTTAGTGACGCTCTTCTTTTTGTGATAGACACTAAAATGAGGATGTGGTGGACATTGTCTTCCCCATCTCTTGTTTAATGGCCACACCTCGGGACTGTGAGACCTTAGGAAACTTAGTTCTACGGTGAATATTTACATTAAAAAATTTATAAAAGTAAAAGACAATTGCCATTAATCCATATCAAAATATTCCCGCTTGTTCGGAACACATTCATCTTCTCCTTTGTGGCACTTGCTGAGGTAGTTCTGGAAATTCTTGTTTATGAAAGTCTTCAAGGTGTGATTGAAAACAGCAAATGTTGTGCCAGGGATTTAGTTCAGTGGTTCTGGCAACTGTCTTGCAAAAGCAAAGAACTGGGTTTGATCCCTGATAACCACATGCAGCAATGCTGGGCATGGAGACTCACGCCCACCAGAAATTGGTACCACATACCACAGTGCCAGGCGTGGTGGCTCACGCCTGTCATCCCAGCTCTCGAGAGACAGAGATAGGATTGCTGTGATGTGAGTTTGAGGCTGAGCTGAGGGCCAGCCCAAATAACAAAGCAAGAGCCTATCTCAAAAACAAAAAACAAAAATAAAAAACAAACAACAAATGTTGCTGGGTACTACCCAGAGTAAGACACTCTTGTAACACTATTGTGATGTGTTCTCATCTGTGTGGCTTCTGCTCTTTCTCAAAGTTGAAACAACCATGAGAGGTAAATGTTTGAATCAGTTCGGGACATGGAGGCACCAGAACAACACAACTAAAGACATTGTGAAACAGGACTTCCAGAAATGCCTCAGAAAGTGGAAAGAGGATGGGATAGGTGTGTTTCAATCAGCAATAATCGCGCCTTGGATAAACCTCATTGGCTACAATACTGCCATTGCGCAAAGCTTGGGATAGGTGTGTTTCAAGAGATGGGGAATATTTTAAAAAAGATTAATGGCAATTTGCTTTCTACTGTGAAAAGTTTTAAAAATTTCGACCATATCTTGTAGAAGTAATTTCATTTAAAAATTCTTTGCAAAATTTGTAGGCACATGTGAGGTTTGGTGGTTTATCACTAGGATTTAAGTGATAGAGCAAAAGGAATGATGTATTTGTTTATTGTACAACCAGAGCACTTACGAATTCTCTATAGGATTCAGACACCATCTCTTTGATTTCAGATCTGGACATAATCCCTCTGTATTTTTTAGTCATGCTGATTGGTGGATTCTGGTTTTTGCTACCTTTGGTGAAGGTCGCCCCTGTCTTTCTTTGAAGATGACCGCAGATGCAGAGTGGGCAAAAAAGCATGAGCGATCATTTACTTTATGGTCATGTTAAATTTACTTTTTGGAACTTTAAGGTATCAATACAGGACAACACAGCTTCCAAGTCTGTTTTCCCTCGGAGTTTTTAGGCTGCAGTCATCACAGTGCTGCAGTGTTTTCTCTCTCTATGTGGACGGCAGCTCTGGTTTCCACATGCTGTCCCCGGTGGGCTGGGCCTGAAGGTGACGTCAGGAGAACGGCTCCATTGGTGCATGCACTGTCTGACCCTCCTCTGACTTACCTCACCTGGGCGGACACAGAGTCACAACCAATTAGAGGAAGAATGCATATGAGTGCTTTGGAAAGAGTAAATGTGGAAGAGGCAGGTGGAGCCGGACTTGAGGAAACGGCACCTGTGGTGTGGAGCTTGCACGGGGAGGGGGCTCGGGGACCATCCAAAGGGAGCACAGCAGGTAAAGTTCAGCTGTTGCCAGGTTAGGTAGCAGCAGCGGGGTGGGTGGTTGGGACACGAGGGACCGGGGTGCAGCTCACACTCAGGAGCCAGCTGTGGGCTGTTAGGAGCTTGGAGCCTGGAACTCAAACAGTGTCTAAGGGAGTGAGGATCGCTCCAAATCACGCTGCCAGCACTGTCTGGGTGCCCAGTCTCACGCTGTCTGGTGAGAGCAGCTCTGCGCCAGTCAGCAGAATCGATTTGTGCACCAGGCTGCTTTCCTGGAACTGGAGTCCAGCCCTAGGGCCCCTGCGTGAGCTCACAGGCTAAGTTCTGTGGCTTTCTGGGCCTCCCTAGTGGGTTGGAAAGGAGTCCAAAGGCTACAGAACTGGTCAGGGGGCATGCTTGTCCCTGATGTGGCTGAGGGGACCCCTCTAGGTAGCACTGGTGTCTCCATTCAGGTCCAGGGAGCAGAGAGTTTGGGATGAAGTCATGAAGAGAGGGGGTAATTATGAGCTCCTGAAGCACTAAGGCTGCAACAGCCTCTTCCCTCCCTCCCTTCCACCCTTAATTCCTTCTTTCCTGTCTCTCTCTCTCTCCCTCTTCCTCCCCATCTCCCTCCGTCCTTGGCTCCCTTCCTCTTCTCCTCCTACCTTTCTTCCTTTCCTTTCTTACCTTTATTCCTCTGCCCTCCTTTCCATCCTTCCTTCCACCATACAGATGAATACATTTCATATCTGACACACTGAAACAGTCTGAGATGGCGGAAAGGAAGGATGGTGTTCGCTAGGTCCAGGACGGGTGCTGGCCCTGGAACAGATGGTGACACAAATGCCAAGTGGCATCGAATCATCCTCAGCTGGTCTCTGGGGCTCTGTGGCAAATGAGAAAATTGTATAATGAATGTAACTAAATGGTGACAGTAGATGTAATTTTGAAATATTAGACAAAATCCCTTCTTCCTTTTGATTACAAAAGGTTTGTATTTCCAAACTGCTAGTTTCCAGGAGAACCTCAGATGCCACAGTGCTTGAAAAAGTAGCCCTGGGAAGAGATGATCCGGGTTTTACGTGAAGTTTTCCACTTACTGGTTGGATTAACTTAGACAAATTGTGTCACATTTTGGTGACTCAGCTTCCTCATTCAGAAATGGTAAATATAACAGCACCCATTAGAGGGGCTTTTCATTCTAGGTAGCAGAAAGTATGGTCGACAGTGGAGGGGGAAGGAGAAGTTGGAAAATCAGGTATTTCTGATGGGTAATATAGAGGAGAAATGAAGTTTCCTCTCACTTTTGTTATGCCTGAGTGTGGTCTCACTTTCTGTGCAAGAAGAGGAGGAAAGATAAATGGGGAAGCTGAAGTTGAGTCACTCCTTCTATCAGACATACTGAAGCTGTTTCAAAAGTTCCAGAGAGCAGAAACTCACTAATGAGACTAAATCGTGTCTCCTGGCCACCTTCACTGAAGGAATGTAAACCTGAATATTGATTAAACATAGCTGTATATGTTTGTAGGGTACAAAGTGAGACTGTGGCTTTTTACTAGATGAGCCATTAACCAACCCATCTCCCAAGTCCCCTATTTGATGTGATCCATGATGAAAACATTTGACATCCACCTTATCAGTGACATAGAAATGCACAGACTCAATGGTTAGATGTCTTCAGTATGCTGTGCAACAGGTCTGGAAAGAAGCCCAGGTTATTTTTCCCATCTCGGTCCAATTTTATACTCCATTCTACTCTCTGCTTTCATGAATCTACACATTTTAGCACTTACATATAAGTGAGAGCACACAGTAGATGTATTTTATGTTTGGCTTCTTTTTCATAGTACAGTGTTCTCTAATTCTGGTGGCAAATAAAAAAATTATTTTTTTTAAAGACAGCATAGTATCCTGTTGTGTTTTTGTATCACATTTTTTTCTCATTCATTGACAGACAGGTTGGGACTGTTACGTGGCCATTTGAACATGACTGTATGACCATCACTTTGACATATTGACTTCGAACTAGGCTTGAGTTTGGGAGTCACAGATAAGACTTGAGTTGGACAGTCGAAGGTCTTGGATGTGTTATGTTATAGGACTTGTTTGAATATTAAAGGGTATAACAACTTGAAGTTCTTAGAAAACATGTAAGTTCTTTAGTGTTAGTTTACCATCATTTTTGGAAATATTGAGACATGTTGTGGTACTTTTACATACATAGTAAAAGCTGTCATCACTTTTGGAAATGAGTTTGAAGAGCAGTGGCCCTAAGAGGAATAGGAAAAACTTCACAGCTCCCTCTGTGGAAAGTTTAGAAGGGGCAGAGATCCACAAAGTGAGGTGCCTGCATCCTCGCCAACACCTAGGATGGATCTGCCTCGGGCTGGGTGGGAGGGGGACACAGTCCCAGGGATCAGGAGGAGAGGGAAGGGAGCGGAGGAGTAAGGCCAAGGAGACACACTGACTTGACCTGCTTATTCTCAACCGCAGTAGTACGTGGTGGACACCAGTCTCTCTCTCCCTCTCCTTCCCTCCCGCACCTCTTTTATACGCTGACAGACTACGTCTATTTTGTCAAGATGGTCCAGATTGAGCACCACTTTTCCTCCTTGGTTTTCTTTGGCTCAGGCTGCCAGTGTAGCCCATGGAGAGGGCGGGATGTTTCCACATTGACAAGTGCACCCAGATTTCACCGGTGGCTCTTTTCCAAGTTGCTAGGTTGGTACTTTTTGAAATGTGCTGAGTGGTAGTTTAGAACTTGTCTCTGCTGACTCCAC
Organism: Petromus typicus; assembly: GCA_004026965.1. Lineage (NCBI taxonomy): Eukaryota > Metazoa > Chordata > Mammalia > Rodentia > Petromuridae > Petromus > Petromus typicus. The sequence goes on along the minus strand of PVIR01026696.1, from coordinate 4,860 downwards.
TGGGCTCAGTTTCAAATCTCTTCTAATCCACTAATGAACCTTTATTAAAGTGGGAGAGAGAGAGAGGGTGAGTCAGTCTTTGGGCACATTGCTAGAATGAAGGAGGAGCAGAGAAAAGATCAAAAGAGAGTGATGATACAGGGACGTTTGGTCTGTTTACGGTTCCTTCAGTCTCTGAAGCTGATTTTATTTCAGGGAAATTATCGATACAGTTAGGTTAATTTTCAGTGGTGACCTTTCAGTTTTTAAAATTTTAGTCTCAAGCTACATAAAAAGATTATTGTTCTTGAGCAGTTCCTTGCTATGTAACTTTTGTTTCTTAAGTTCACATTGAATTGGTCAAGTATCCATGGGGATTTATATGACTAAATAGGAAATACTATGCAACCCTTGTAGAAATCTTAAAAAACTATCTGCTGGATCAAATGGTAATTCTGAGCTCTACCCTCAGGTACTGATTGCTATGTTTACCTCTTGGTCTCCTCTGCCACCCACACTTGGTCCCCATGGCCAGGACACTCTGAGTCCATAATGACCCCATGCTGAGCTGTGAGGGGGAAACAGCCTGTACCTTTTCAAACGGTCCACTCATCCTTGAAGTCATCTACCAAGGAAGCCAGCCCTTCTCGGCGCCAGCCCTTGTCTGGCCTAGTCTCCCTGTTTTCCCATCACGGATATTCCCCACCCTGTGGTTCATGTGGCAATGAGCAAAAAGGGTTCTGTCGGCCAGCACAGCCATGGCTGAACAGAATGGACCATCCAGTGTTGGCCTGCCTGACATACGAACAACTTGGGTCATGACTGGAATTTTAATTTTAATTCATAGCTGAAGTCTTGATTATGGCCCAAATGCTGGCAGCTTGTGTTTCTAGATGGTCTCAGAAACAAATTTAACCCTTAAAGAGTTCTGGAAGGAACGTTACAACATCCCTGCCTGTGTGGGGTTAGTTGAGAAATTCCAGGCCCATGTTTTTTATGAGAACATTGAGATCTGCCTGAAGAAAGTGTGGCCTAAAATTATATTGGAGACTTTGGAGCTGTGTAAAGGAGGCTGTGCCTTTACTTGACCAAGTGAGTTTTATCCAGCCCTTAGGAATGATTGTATTTGTAAGTCAGAAGTCCACACTATCTTATTCCCTTCTGTTTAGCTGAGTAGTTACTAATTAAATCAATGATTTTCAACCTTACATAGCATTTAACACTCTTTAGAGTGATTGCATATGACAATTCTTATCTATCTGTCTATCTATCAATCAATCTATCTATCTATCATCTGTCTTCCCCAGGTCCTTAAGGGAGAAATAATTATGTTCAAATGAGAAAAACAGGAAGCCTTGTTTCAGAGCAAGTTTCCATCTGAGGTCAGAACTACTTACTAGTGACAGTGGGGTTTAAAGAAAATGGTGGGTTGTCTATGTTTTTATTCACTCCCCAAAAGTTGTTGTGGCCAAATGCACTAGACACTATGTTTGACGCTAGGGCTCGCCAATGAACAAAAGAAGAGAAAAGCTCTTGGCTTTATATAGCTTATATTCTGGGAAGAGAGAAACAAGGCAAGGACTTGGGTCACACAGAATATGAGAAGGTGGTCAGTATACTGGCTGGAATCACGCGATGTGGGCTGAGAGTCCTAGGGAGACACAGACTGGGCATTTGGGTATAGCAGTCAGAGCGAGGATTGCTGGGAAGGTGACCTTGAAGCAAGGCTTAGAGAGAGGTAGGAGTGTCATGAGCTACCTGTGGAGAGCTGGAAAGTGAAGCCTCAGGAGTTTAGAGTAGAGTGATGTGGCTGGACGGGCTGGGGCCAGAATGGGTGGGAGAAGGATCTTGGCTCTTTCACTGGATGGGCTGAAAATCTGCTGTCTGATTGGAGGAGAAGAGTGAATGTGTTTTATGATTTTTTTTAAGAAACCTGAAAATAAAATGGTCGGAGGACACAGTGGATGCTGGGTGTCCTGGGTTTGAGTTTGTGGATGAATGTACCCAGGGAACAGTGGAATTTGGATCCCACATCTTGAATCCTAATTGGATTCCCCACTAATTTCTGGAGGCTCTTGGGGGAAATCATGTAATGGTCACTCAGAAGGGAACTAAAAATGAGCAGTTCAGATGCAAGCTGGCGCCAGTTTCCTCCTATTACCTGATTGTAGCCTGTTCCAACTCTCAAGTTTGTTTTTCTTTTTCTCCAAAGGCAGAGTATCTCGACCTGTGCTCATCCCACCTCTGTCCTAATAGCTGCTTCACTGAGGACTCTGAATTCCCCCCATGAACTTCCTGGGCACATGGAGAAGTGAAGAGGCCCAGGCAGGAATTGTTCAGAAGCTCTAGCTGACAACCCATTACCTATTCTCTCATTAAACTCTTCAAAATGGGTGTTAGAGGTATTTGGGGGTTAAATATGTAACTTCCACAGCCTACCTGACAGCGGACTCTTTCGTATTCCGGACAAACAACTCAGCCAGCCGCTCTGGGACTGGGTGTGCAGATGTGCGCATGTCTCTGCTCTGTCTTGGTTTCACTTCACTTTATTTGATTTGGTGTCTGCAAAATGCTGTGTGCACATGCTGTGAGCCTTGGGATGATTACCATAAAGCTTGCTTGAACTCTAAAATATACTTTCAGTCTCAGTAAACCACAAATTATTCAGCAAAGGGGTAAGGAAATTGAGGTCATTGAGCTAATTTCTTACATAATTTTCAGCTTCCTGTCTGAGTCTCAACATCTCCCAGCAGTGAGCGATGCTTAGGATAGCTCAGATCCTGTAGAGGAGGTGAAAAAGGTGGAAATAGCCAACTGCTCAGACCTCTGCTTGCTGCTACTGCTGCATACCAGGAATAAGAACACAGCAATGGAGCACATAAACAAAATGATCTTCCATTTCCTGTTGTTTTGTGTATGGTATTGTGAAGCAGGAATGAAACATGTTGGAAAAAAAAAAAAACATTGCCTTGCATGAAACAAAGATATTTGTGGTATGAAAAACAGCATTGCGCTGGGTATGTAGCTCAGCGGCAGAGCCCCTGGCTGGTAGGCATGAGGCCCTGGGTTCAGTTCTGGAATAAAAAAAGCAAAATCAAAAACAATAACAAAAAAAGAAAAGAAAAGAAAAACAATGTTGACCCAAAACAATAGAATGAGTGATCTCTAAAATCTGGAACATTCCAGATTAGTCTAGAAATTAGAGTACGGTGCAGAAAATAAATCTGTGAGACATCATCTAGCCTTCATTTCTTCCAAGGTACCTGTGAGTAACTTGGAATAATTTCTCCCAGGATAGTCAGGGATAAATAGATATACCTTTAAAAAAAACCCAGAGCAGAGTGAGAATGAAAGATGACTGTACAATGTACAGGGAAAAAGTTATAGTGTGTACTGAATGTAAAGGACAAGGCAGGAAGATATGATCACGCCTGTCTAGTCCGGAAAGACAATGCCTCCCTGGAGTGAAATAAGACAGACATGTATTCGTTTGAAAGTTAAGAACCTCAAGGATTTCCTAGAAGTTGGCAAATTCTTGGTGTACAGATAGGTAGATAAGTCTACCCTAAACTTTGCTAGCTATTTTCCCTGCTCTTCCTTAAGAGGGGAGGGTATGAGAGAGGCTGAGTGCTAAGGGATCCTTTATTTTAGAGGTTCCCATGTTATGGAGGCCTCTTTCAGTGACCTCAGAGTTATGAATGATGCCTAGGGGAGCCTGGAGACATCATATGTTGGAAGGATATGAGTAGATAATTGAGTCTGTGTATGGAGTCCAGAAAGAAACTAGGTGCTTGATAGGGACTGGGGGATGGAACTCAAGTACATGTAATTATAGTTTCAGCTCTAGGATGGAGTGCTCCAGAAAGCATAGCTGGAAGCATATTGTGAGTTTAAAAGATCTTTGTGTTTATGATTTTAAGTATCCCTGTTTCCCAAAAATAAAAAGCAGTTGTTCAGAAGAAAGTGGAATTGTATACTGGAGAGGAAGGAGCAAGTTAGGGACTGTGCCCCTTTTCCTTGTCAGGTCTGTGGCCTGGGAGCAGATACATGGTGTAAGGTGTAAGTCAGAAGAAGGGGGGGGTCAATGGTTTCTAAGTGGACAGGGTACAAAGGGAGCTCAAAAAGACAAACAGAGCTACACACACACACACACACACACACACACACACACACACACACACACACACAAAATGAAACAAAAATAATGCACTGTGAAATCAGGCAGATTCCTCCGGGATGTACATTACTTTAGACTAATCTAGAAGATGACAGCTAGAATGAACGTCTTTTTGAAGACAGAAGCAAAATTGAGTGGAAATGTACCTGGAGATACTGGGCATTCTGAAATGGTTTACATGAAATGGTTATGTTATGGAGGATCAGGTTAATACATGAGTTTATTTTTGTATACATTCATAATGCTCGGATAGTTCATTTCATATGTATGATGGTCTCTCAGAAGAGCTGAGGAAAGTGTTTAGCACTGGTTCGGGCTTTTCAGACTTATGCTGGACTCTTTCTGATTCTGGAGTCATGAGCAAACTCCGCCAGTTTCCTGAGGTCTATACAAAGGAAGTGTGGACACGCATTCTTACTTCTACTTCTTTTGAATTGCTTTCTCAGTATTCTAAGGCACTTAGACTGCTAAGGCATGAAGATTCCTTTTTGAATTTGGTTAATTTAGCTCAGCCAGAAAACAATTGTAAGCAAATGGTTTCGCTTAATTTTGAGAAGTAACTATAATTATCAAACAGTAAAAAAATCTATCCATTTTATACTTGTTCTTTGTTTTGAATTTTAGAAGTAATTTTCCTTTTACATCAGTGGCAATAAAAAGACAATTTGTAGCATATTCCATTTGGGTTTAAATAAGGACTCTGA
>PVIR01026695.1:0-23627 GCA_004026965.1 Petromus typicus | reverse complement strand
TACATTTCTGGCCCAGAATACATAAGGACTCAATTCAATCTCCCATTGTCAACAGCTGGACAAACTGAATAAAGTATAAAACACATCTGCCCTCTGTTGTGGATACCAACAGCACCAGAAAAGTGAAACTAAGTGAACCATATGATTTCTCTAGAACTATGTTTGCATTCTTGTTCTAAATCAAGAATTAGGAATAGAGAGGGCCGGGGAGTTAGCTCAGTAGTTCCGGCGCCTGTCTTGCAAGCTCAAGGGCCCGGGTTCGATTCCCCGGTAACCACATACCATACTGGGCATGGAGACTCACGCCCAGCAGCAACCAGTACCACATACCACAGTGCCAGGCGTGGTGACTCACGCCTGTAATCCCAGCACTCGGGAGGCAGAGGCAGGAGAATTGCTGTGATGTGAGTTGGAGGCTGAGCTCAGGGCCAGCCTGAACCACAAAGCGAAACCCTGTCTCAAAAAACCTAAAAAAAAAAAAAGAATTAGGCATAGAGATTTTTGTTAATGGAAAGTCAGAGATTGGATTTGACAGATTCTGAGGCTCTCAAAGTTGTCAGCCATAAATACATAAAAGAAAGAACTGTATAAAGAAACAATTTACCTATTTTAGTCTTTATTGATCATTCTACCAGTCCATATTTTTCTACAGAAACAAGACTAACTCAAAGGAGATAGGCAGAGAGATGATAGAGATAAATAGATGAAAGATAGATAGATAGATGATAGATAGATAGATAGATGATAGATAGATAGATGGATAGATGGATAGATGGTAGGTAATTTTAAAGAATTGGCTAGTCAGCTAAAAACTTTTTTAAAGAATTGATTTTATTGATACTATATTTTTTTTAAGACAAGGTCTCGCTTTGTAATTCAGACTGACCTGGAACTCATTGTGTAGCCCAGGCCAGCTTCAAACTCACAGCAATCTTCTTACTTCTGCTTCCCAAGTTCTGGTATTACAGGAGTGAGCCATCATGCTCAGAATTTTGATATGCGAGTTATTGAGTGCTGTGCTTACAGGTGTGAGTCACCATGCTTGGACTATGTTACATGGCTACCATGGATGGAATTCAGGACCTTGTGCTTGCCACACTGACATTAGAACCACTGAGCTAAATCCCTGGCCCTTTATTGGTACTATATATATATATCATGATCACAGTCAATGTTGGGAATTTGTTGTACATGGCACGACTTAATTCTCATTTTTTTAAAATTCTCTAGGCTAAATATTTAAGCAGGAGTTGATCCTATATTTTGGGGATAGAATATTCTCCTTTTTAAAATAATTTCAGGTTTTTTCTTAAAGATTTCATTCAACTGGATGAGATCCACTTATATTATTAAAGGTAGTCCTCCTGAAGTTACTTGATTAGAAATATCCATTATATCTAAGAAGTCTATGTAAAAATGTTCCTAACAACATTTTCATTAGCATTTGATTAAGTAACTGAGTAGAACACCCTAGTTCACTTGCCACATAAAAGCAGCATCAGCAGTAATGACATGTAAATGAAATTACACACGGTGGCAAATTTAAATAAATGTAACACAACATATAAATAGAATTATGAAGAAAAATCCTATCATTATCTCCAAATATGCAGAATAAATATATGACAGTATCCAGTTTACATTCGTGATAAAAATTAACAATATTTTCATGTTAATTATATATGTGGGAGTGAAATATACTTCAATAATAGCAAACAATACAGAAAGGAAAAATAAAGGCTTGCAATTATAAAGTTTTGCATTATAGAAATTAGTATAAAATTGTTGGAAGATAGATTGAAAATTTAAAGGGATTTATTATAATCCTTAGAACAACCAATTAAATTGAAAAAGATAAAAGTGGATAAAAATCCAATAGAGAAGATAAAATAAAATTTCAAAAATGTCATTAATGATCAAGAGGACAAAAGTACTCATGAAATAACAATCAACTAAATAAAAGCTTAAAGAGTTGTATTCCAAAGCCTAGAGCAACCATTTAAACTGCAAAATTAAATGAAAGTAGTTAAAAATCCAGGAGAGAAGATAAAATGAAATTCTAAAATTCTCTTAATATTCGTAGAAAAGAATAAATACACATGAAGTAAAAGTTAACTAGATAAAAAGGTGGTATACTAAATCTCAATCCTATCAATAAGTTTATGTGAGGATTAAGTATTGTAATTAGAGAACAAAATTTTCAATAGCATAAAAAAATCAAAATCCAAATACACACTGTTAACAAGGAAAACAAACTTCAATTATAAAAATAGAAGTATGCTAAATATTTGGAAAAGATATGCTCTGGTGACCACCAAAACTAGAAAAATCCATCTTATCTATTTCCCTTTACTTTACTGACCCTTATTGCAAAAGCTAAGCAGGATTTTATTTTGATAAAAACATTCATAAGTATGAAAATGGAATTGAATCACCACACAAAACCTCCTAGAAAAATACAATATATTTAAAAGATACCTAGGAATCTATTGCATTAATTTTACAGATATAGAAATTGAGACTGAAAAATAAAATAAGCCAATTGGCTAGTGTAAGAGTTTAGTTTTTAAAAATTTTACTGCATATTCCTTGCAGACTTACCCTGTGGCTACCTTGCCAAGGGTGTGGAATCCAATTCTCTATGTAAAACGCTGGAGTGTTGCTTTCCATTGTATTCATTGTAAATACGACCAATAAATGACTAAGCAGAAGGCAAAGTCAATAAATATAGTGATATAAATAACTTGAGCTCAGAATCGTAAGGATTTATTCTTGGCTTCTTCCCCAATATGTTTGATGATCATTGGCGAATTCACTTAACCTCCTCATATGTCATTCAAATTGAGTTCAAAAGCAAACCCTCAGACATGCTGTGAAACGCTATGACTAGTGATGCTAACCAATTCACAATGACTCAGTATCTGTGTACATAGCATAGATAATGACATTATTAAAGAGGCCCACACAAGATCGAAAATGCAGTCCTTACACTAACAATATGAAATGTCTCTGGTTACGTGTAGAAATCTATTGGTGTTTTTATTTCTATAAAATGTGATTTGAAACAAGACTATTTCAAAGTCATTTTCAACATTTTTCACCTTCTTTTCAAACAAAACTCCTAATAAGACTTAACCTTTGCTCTATATGATCTTTTTTATTTTCCTAACCTCAACCTAAGCAGATAGTTTCTTCACTACTCTATCAAAACTTCATTCTACCCCTTGGTAATTCAGCATTATCACACATCATGCTGAATAGCTATGCACTGTTTTATCACCAGCATTTAACACACTTTTGTCCCTTCTGTGAAGCGTTTTCTTTCACTCTGGCTATGAGTTAGTGAGAACTGTTACTTTCATCCCATATTTTCACTCTCATATCACTCTCTTTTTCTGGATCCCATTAATATTTCTGACTTAGAATTTGGTTTTGTTTCCATGCTCAGTCTTTGAACCTCCCCACCTGTCAACTATTTTTATTGCAATAATGATCTACAGCTCCACACATTTGAACGTCATTAATATATTGATGTTTTACATTTTTAAAATTATCTTTATTTGTATATTATGAATACATATCATAATCACATTCAACCTTAAGAGTTTGTACCAGAATATGACATGACTTGATTCTCATTTTTCTCCTTTTCCCCTGCCCTACATCCCACACCCCCTATATATACAATCTTTGTTTTCTTTTTTATTATCACATTCATTTTCCCCTTGTTATTTACCCTTACACTCTTTTCTTTTAAATATTTTCTACTTAACAATATCAACTATACATACTACAACTCATTCACAACTGCATTTTCTCATACCAGAGAAAAGATACAATGTTTACACATCTGTGACCTGTTTATTTTGCTTATGTGGACATCCTCAAAGCCCAATCTTCTTTAAACACTAATCTCACTTGGTTTCTGAACAGGCATTACAGACTTAATATGTCACAAACTGAACTCTTGTATCTGTGCCCTATTACTTTTTCCAATTGCTCAAGCAAAAAAAAAAAAAAAAAAAACTAAACATTCCTCTCCCTAATATATTCCACCTCCAATACTCCAGCAGTGTCTAGTGACACTGTTTCAAAAAATATCACATATTTGGGCTGGGGAGTTGGCTCAGTGGTTCCAGGGCCTGTCTTGCAAGCGCAAGGGCCTGGGTTTGATCCCCGGTAACCACATAACAATACTGGGTGTGGAGACTCACCCCAGTAGCAACCACTACCACGTACAACAGTGCCAGGCATGGTGGCGCATGCCTGTCATCCCAGCACTCGGGAGGCAGAGGCAGGAGGATTGCTGTGATGTAAGTTTGAGGCTGAGCTCAGGGCCAGCCTGAACCACAAAGCGAGACCCTGTCTCAAAAAATCTAAAAAAAAAAAAATCACATATTTGGTCAGTCCTCACCATATCCCCTACTTTGTCACTACCTTCTAGACAACTGAAGTCATTTTCTTACTTATTCTTATATTTTTACTTCCTGGCATTCCCATATATTTTCCATATACTGCAGTCACAGTAAAAACTTCTGTACTATTCTGGACAAATTACCTCATGTTCTAAATGCTTCCCTGACTCCTGGTCACCATTACTGTATCCTACCTCCTGGTCACCATTACTAATCCCCACCATGAAGCATTTCCAGCAACTTCTCTAAATTCATCTCCTACTTGAGCACTGATTTCCATCCATATTGGCTTCCTTGAAAGCAGTGGTACAAAGGTGTAGGCTTTCCCCCAGGGCTGTGTGTACTACTTCTCTCTGATGTGAATGACTTCTTCATCACGCTCCTTACACTCAGCAGAAGTCTGTTTGCAAATGAAGCAGATTCTTTGCCTTCCAGCAAGGACTTTTCAGTTTTCCTTTTCTTGGTTTAGGATTAGGGTTAGTGTGAGGGTTAGGTTAAGGATAGCATTAGTGTGTACTTTGTAGTGTATTTAGGTCCCTATTCTTGGTGTAGGATGATGGTTAGTGTTTGGGTTAGATTTAAAAGTAATGTTGGTATGCATTTACTAATGTATTTGTGTTCCTTTTCTAGTCATAGGATTAGGGTCATTATTAAGATTAACAATGTGAAGATTAAGCTTAATCCTAACCTCAACTCTAACCTTAAACCTAGAATTGAAATGCAAACTAACTATAAATGCAAAACAACACTATTTCTGAAAGTACAGGACTTTCACAGATGTGTAAATATCATATCTTTGCTCTAGTATGAGAAAATGAAGATATAAAAGAGTTCTGGAATATATAGTTGACATTGTAAAATAGAAAATATTTTTAAAAAGAAGTTGTAGGGATAAATAATAAGGGGGAAAAGAATGTGATAGTAATAAAAATAAAGAAAACAAAGTTTATGTATATAGGGGGTGGAGTTGCAGGGTGGGTAGGAGAAGGAGAAAAATGAGAATCAAGTCATATCATATTCTGGTACAAACTCCCAATGTTGAATGTAATGATGATGTGTATTCATAATGTACCAATGAAGATTTGAATTTTTAAAAACCCATTATTTCTAATAATAATCCTAACTCTAACCTCATTCCTATACATAAAAAAGGAACCCAAATGCACTAGTCAATGCACACAAAACTATCCCTAAACATAGTCCTAACAAGAACCCAATTCACTGTCTGTATATTGTGTATTATATCTGTTTCTATATTAAATACTAGCTGGTACACATAATTCTCAACTACTTCACTTCCTTGTGTTCATTAAAAGAAAGTGATAAAGGTGATATAATGAGTAATAAATGTATAATACCAGTATTTGAAGCATAATTCACCTCCCTGACTCATTTTGAAAAGACAATGTAGAGTAGAAAGAAAATTTTTCTCATGTCTTATAATCCTTAATTTTTACTATATCACTTACCTAAATTATTTTATGAAACTTATTTAGCTTGATATCAAATGAAAGCAACATATCTATTATATTTTAGAATGCCTGGTCTGCTATTTTATCCATTAGAGAAAATACACAAAAGGGGAAATATTGTCTTTCTGTACTTTATTAATAAATTCATTACTTTAAAATAGCATTGCTCAATAACTTATACCCCATTTAAAGATCTGAGTCAAGTATAATTAGCTTAATCCATTAATGAATTAACCATTTTACTAATCACCATTTTGTTTCTATGGGAATAAGGAGTTCTACAATTTGTAAATTGTAGGTAAAATATTAATAACATATTTTTGTTAATTTATTCACTATTGCTTTCTCTAAACTAGCTGTTTAATAAAGTTGTTACAGCTACGTGATAGCTTTATCTTCTTTCATATTTTCTGTGAAGCAAATTGCATCATTTTCTCCACTTACTGATACATCTGCCTCCCATATGCATATGGTTTTATTTGTTCATGACATCATATAAGCTCCCACTATATGATATATTTCACAAATTATGTAGAAGAATTTTTAATATTTCTTGAACTCTAATTCTTCACGACCTATAACACCTCTTTACTCTTTGCTGTTTCAGTTCATTATCAGTATTAATTAGGTCTCTGATATGTAGAAAAGGTAAACTATTTTGGTTTATTATGCAAAAGTTTTCCTTTTGATTCAAATGTCTAGTAGTCTTTAAATGGAAATCTATGAAATTTCCAACTTGCATATACTCCACCAACCCAGACTAAGCCTAAGGAAAATTTGAAATGAATCATAGTTACTCAAAGGGACAGCACATAGTGCTTCAAAGGCACTCAAATAGACTGGTGATTTTAAATTGATTATTTTTTCTCTCACTATGGCACAAATTTTAAATAATTGACTGCATGTCATTCAGAATTGGTGGCTCTATTTAGAGCAGTGTGCAGACACAAAAGAAGATGCAACTGAGAAAAACAAAATTAACAAAAAAGCTGAAGACATACGTTTCTTCTCTGGTGGAGTGAATTCTCCTGTGTCCTCTGGTGGAGGACACAGATATGGATCATCTAACATTACACTGTGAAGTCTCTATACATGTATATGTATCAATCAACGAATGAAAGAGGGACATGGTGCTCACAGCCTCATAATGAAGCCATGAAGATACCGCGGGATTTCTTTTTTCACTCGAGCCAAAACACCGAGAGCTTCATTGCTCTTCTGTTACTTGTTCTCCTCACTTTCATTTGTCCTAGCACCTCATTTATATCTCTTGTTCAAATATGGATTTGACTGTGGCTACTTTGGGCTACAGTATTTTTATATCAAAAAAATGTATTCTAGTTATTCTATGGCCTTAGACAGTGTCTCTCAATTGTGAAAATCACCGAGCAGCCAAAGTTCTTGGTTTGGGGAGATGATAAAATAACCTCTGTAGGATCAATAATAGAGTTATAGAATGTTTCTAGCAAATTTCTCAGAACTTTTCCATTAATGTCCTATTTTTGAGCCTAACATTTAGTACCTAATATAAAATTTCAAAGGAAAAACTGCTGCTGTGACTTGTACAGATACAGTTTAACATTTTTTTCAAGCATGTGTGTACTTCAAACATTTACAAAAGTGGCTCACTCACTACAGTGTTATCCTTCTCCAGTAGTAGAATTTTGCTGTTTATGTTATTTCACAAGATGTGTGCTCTGTTATTAATAACTGCTTTTTTAGAGGCTCAGAAACTATGGAATGCCTAATTGCATGAAAATTTTACTTTGGAGCAAAGAACAAAAAAATCTTCATATACATCATATAGTAAATACAGCAAGCTTGGAAACTTAGACTTTTATGTAAATTATTATGCTTTAAGATTTGCACAAATGATAAGGTTTTATTTAACTAGTAATTTATTAGAATGTTTTCAGTAAGCCTTAAATTTATAGAGATCTCAGCTTAGCTAGGTAGAACTGGAATTTTTATTTAAAATACTGAAATCATTTGTTGAAGAAAATTCAAAAATGGGTATTTCATTTTTGAAATCAGATTTTTTTCAATTTATATGAACATTGTAGGACACTGTTCTTTTCTAGAGACAGAATCCCTCAATTTATAAATGGTACTCTTTCTTAGAAAGGATGAAAAAGTAAACACAAAACTTCCACCAACTCCCTTGCACTAATATTATTCATGCTCTGAAGAATTTTTGCCCACCGAGGCAGTCACTTTCATTCTCTCTAGAAATGATTAAAATTGCAGCTGAAGAAATGTGTAATAAAATCAGTTTTGTTTCTTTATTGAAAATATGTATTCCTCACCACATTCACTTATGAAAGATTTGAAGTTGATAATTTACTAGCCAAGTGCAGAAGCTTCCCAAACCAAAATCATAACCAACTGAATACTAATAATTCAATTAAGTTAAATCTACTATCTATATGTTTGATAGTTCAGAGTTTAAATCAGGTTATGTCCTCCATATGTATGAATGTGTGCACTACTAATAATATTATATTTAAATTATGAATGTATGCATATGCCTAATTTATGCGTGCATGTGATATTTAATTAATATATACATGAATAAATTTAATAATCAAATACACATGCTTATGTATAGATGTTAGTTTTACAAGGCTGCCATAACAAAATATGCAGAATGATTTAAATAGCAGGAATTTATTTTCTTACACTTCTGGGGCTAGAAACATCCGGAGGTCAGCCGTTCTGGTTTCTTCTTGGAGTAATCACTATGGCTTATAGATGCTGTTCCTCTCTACCCCAACGTGGTCTTTTTAATATGTAGTTTCTCTTTTACAAATAAAAACTCAAAGGATCTTCAGCTGTCCCCATTTTAATTTGTCTCTAGTCTCCAAACAGTTCTACAATTGAAGAACCAGAGGCTGGGGCTTCAGCAGTGAGTCCGGGGGACAGAGTGCATCCTGTGCTCACCTGCAGGGCTTTTGGAAGACGCCTGGAGTAAGAGTGTGTGATGTTCGATCGTAGGCATGTGAAACCCTGCTGGGTTTACAGCTTCGCGTGATGCTGGGAGACGAAGCCTGGTGGGAAGGGCTGGGTACCTCAGGATGTGCCAGGAAGGGAATACACATACTCTGTCCCTCCTTCCCCCATGATGGCTTGCTGTCTCTTGCCTGCAGATCATGAACTGTTCTCTGCTGCAACACCTCCGGTGCTGCTGCTTTACCTATGGACTGAAACCTCTATGAAATGTGAGCTAAGTAAACCTTTCCTTCTTTAATATCTGGGTGTCACATATTTTGTCCCAGCCATGAAAAAGTAAGAAAAGCTCTTAGTAATATATCATGTACGTTTATTCTGTGTTCATATATTTTATAGGAGCAGTATCCAAGGAACAGACTATTTCCTGTTTTTTTTAGTCTTTGTTCTGTTCTTTACACAAACATAATTACACCACCAGAAGTACACATACACACACACACACACACAATTCATGTTAACTTCTGAGTCATTCTGAACTCAGCTTTATACTTTAGAATTACGTACTAAAGTGAAATATAAACCTTTATTTTTCAGTTGTCATAATTTCACTTTCAACTGATAAATAACAGCATTTACAACTACTTCACCTCTTAGCCAAGGTAGTTATCCCTTGCTTACAGTCTATGTACATGTCTATTTTAATAATTATTTGATAAAAGACTTTCATTAAAATTTAGTCTTTTAAAATTTTGCTTTAGTGTATGTTTGGAGCTTCAAATATTTACAATCCTTTTGTACATGTACATAGCACAACTAAGTTGGTACATATACATAGCACAACTTAATACTTTTTAAATTTCCTATCCCTCCTCTTCCTAACCACTTTTTCCATCTCTTGATCCTCTTCCTATTTTAGGAGGATTTATCATCCTACTTCCTATTGTCTACCTTTTATTTTGCTCTTTATTTACATTTATCATATAAGTGAAACCATATCATAGAATTGTATGTCTGATTTCTTTCACTTAACATTATGCCTCAAGGCACATTTATTTTCCTACAAATGACTCAAGTTTATCCTTTTTGGCAGAATAGTATTCCATTATGTGGGCATATCACATTGTCTTTATCCATTGAATTGTTGAGGGGCATATAAACTGCTTCTAACACTTAGTTATGATTGTTCTGCTATAAGCATGGCTACCAATTCAGACTAAGAGTAGACACTGTCAATGTTGTACTGCAATATATCTTGTTTTTCTGATTCAGTTGATGATGCATAAATCAAATGAGACAGCTCCTTTCTAGATGAGACACATACATAGTTGTAGATTAAGACCTATAAGTCCATCTGTAGTAGAGGAGGAAGTTTCAAATAAAATGATGGTAGTGGTATGCAGTGATAAATGCTTAATAAATTTATTGGGGGCTGGGGATTTAGCTCAGTGGTTCCGGCTTCTGTCTTCCAAGCACAAGGACCCGGGTTTGATCCTTGGTTAACCACATACCATACTGGGCGTGGAGACTCACGCCCAGCAGCAATCAGTACCATATACCACATTGCCAGACGTGGTGGCTCACGCCTGTAATCCCAGCACGTGGGAGGCAGAGGCAGGAGGATTGCTGTGATGTGAGTTTGAGGCTGAGCTCAGGGCCAGCCTGAACTACAAAGCGAGACCCTGTCTCAAAAAAAAAAAAAAAAGGGGCCGGGGAGTTAGCTCAGTGCTTCTGGCACCTGTCTTGCAAGCTCAAGTACCCGGGTTCAATCCCCGGTATCCACGTACCATACAGGGCGTTGAAACTCACGCCCAGCAGCAACCAGTACCACATACCACAGTGCCAGGCGTGGTGGCTCACTCCTGTAATCCCAGCACTCGGGAGGCAGAGGCAGAAGGATTGCTGTGATGTGAGTTGGAGGCTGAGCTCAGGGCCAGCCTGAACCACAAAGTGAGACCCTGTCTCAAAAAACCTAAAAATAAATAAATTTATTTATTTATTTATTTATTTATTTATTTATTTATTTATTGGTAGGAGCAAGCCAAATTTGCTGTTTTTCAAACAGGATAGCTTTTCTTCGAGCTATGAATGTGTGTCCAGCTACTCTCCTAGCCAAATTTTGGAATCAAGTTTATTCTGTTTATTTTCAGTGAAAGTCTAACGAGATAGCACATCCTGGAGAAAGGACTTCATACACGGTGACACTAGAGATGCAAGGAAGCAGGCAGAAGTACATATAAAGTATCATTTCTTACATGCTACTTTAACTATTTTATTCTTTTGGCCAAAGATCACCCATCTGAACTTAAAGTCAAGCAGCAAGAACTGTACACTGCCTCTTTTGTGAAAAGAAATACAAAATAGCATAGCACAAAAGACATAATAAAGGACTGAAAAGTTAAAGCCAATTACTCAGATTATGATCCCTAGAGAAGTGATGTATGATAGGACATTCTTTATTATGGAAAGAATTTTAATGTTCTCAGACTTAGCCAGATTCAAATTTAAAATACACATAAAACCACACAATAGATCCTTAAGCTACAATCTAGTCTGTGGTATAATACTGTTTATATAGTCATATCAGTTTTTCCTCTTTAAAAATGTGGAAATGCTGAGGATATATCTGATAAACATAGTTAACATGGTTAAACCTATGTGCAAATTTGTAAGGCTTTTGCATGTCTACAAAATTATATTTATTGTCTCCCATTCATCATCCAACTATTTTAACTATTTCCATGTGCTTTTAACCTTACTCAGTTGTAGAAAGGGCTATCAAAAAACATAAACTCCACCAAATGTACATTGTTTAAATTATACCATGGTAGTACATGGACACGTATTAGTTGTGATTCTAGAGTTTCTGTGATCTCATACTCAACGCTCACTGAAATTGCATTTTTACTGCACATTGAAACTTTTGTTGAGGCATTTTGAAAATTTTTAAAATGGTAAATTAAAAGCATTTTTTCATATTTCAACTATTTTAATAGATTATCATGATACAAAGAGTTACTATAAATATAAAAATGACATTAGGGCCGGGGAGTTAGCTCAGTGGTTCCGGCACCTGTCTCGCAAGGGCAAGGACCCGGGTTCGATTCCCCGGTAACCACATAACAATACTGGGTGTGGAGACTCACACCCAGCAGCAACCAGTACCACATACCACAGCGCCGGGCGTGGTGGCTCATGCCTGTAATCCCAGCACTCGGGAGGCAGAGGCAGGAGGATTGTGATGCGAGTTTGAGGCTGAGCTCAGGGCCAGCCTGAACCACAAAGTGAGACCCTGTCTCAAAAAACCTAAAAAAAAAAAAAAAAAATGACATTGAAAATAATTACGTGTCATATTCACTAGACTTTTATTTCTGTTAAGCCCAACACCATGTAATTTATATTTAGTTTCTTACCTATTGCTTTTACTTCTAAGATAAAACTTTCAGTTTTGTATCACTTATCAGTGAAAAGAAAACTATTTTTATTTTCTTGAAAATTATAATATAGCTCCTAATCTCATATAACTACCTATTTTTAAATATTTGAAGGAAATCTCAAAGCTTTGTATCTATAGTTGTCAGAATTGATACTCATATCTCCAAACATACAGGAAACTCCACAAGTGGTTGAAATCTGGGGTTCTTAAAATTTATACAAGGACAGAAATTGTCATTTTTTTCACATGACCTAAACATGATGAGAGGAAAATTCATGTAAGGTTTGAAAATATTTTTGAAAAACTTTATCAAAGATTTTGTTGCCTTTTATCTAGGATTCAATTTACACATGTGAATTCCAGGAATGGGAAAATTGTCCAAAATCACAGGGTCAAAATCCTGGGGATTATTTCAATTTCTTGTTTTGTTTTGTTGGGTTTTTGTTTTTGTTTTTTGTCTCTTCTAATGTTCCCTTTTGGGTATATGCTGAGACATTACTCCTTAGTTTATTTATCCATGCCATACAATCTGTCTACCACTCAGTTGAACATTAATGATATAAGATAAGAATATAAAAAAATTTCCCTACAGGTTTAGTGTCGGAAAATAAGAATGTAGTTTCTTACATGGTAAATTCTTTGATAACAGTAAAATCAGAACTTTGTAAAAGCTGGGTATTGAGTGCAGAGGAAATTCTACTAGGATGTATGTTGTTAAAGGCACTTATTGGATAAACAGCTCCAGCAAAGACTTCTTTCTCTAGCATTACCCTCTCAGCATATTCTTTTGCCTGTGAAAGCACACCAAGAGAATCACAGAGCAAAGCTGCAGGATTTTAAAGTGACTCCGTATCTACCATCTAAATAAACTTCTCTTTTTTCGGAATAATATAGCAGTGTATTTACTGGGTCCTGTTAGGAAGTGTGTATGCCTCAATGGGATTCCACATCACTATGAGACCTCAGTGACTTACTGTGAATCAAATGTTAATTGATTTTCCAAGCCATCAGCTGTGCAATGTGTAGTGACAATTCATCATCATTTCAAAGGGAGATTAGCTAGGAATCTAAAGTCAAAAGTGATTTGGACAGGGCCTATAACACGACTGAAGAAGAGACTCCAAGGAAAGAAACAGTTTATATGGAAAGTATTAACAAAAATCTCAAGAAGCTAAACTTCACTTTTCCGAAGACAACCTGGATGTAGTTCTTACTGAATACCAAAGGTGCCCATCCTGAATCAGTACCACTGTAAGATTTTTAGGTGGCACCATAACTGGAAGTCTTGATGTTTGGTTCATTAAAATGATCTCATTTCCCTAGGAAGTGGGCAGTAATTTGGGGTAGGGATTTCAGTTTGCTATTCATGACTATAAAGATTCTGTCAGAATCAAAAATTTTGTTGATCATTCTATATTTTATTCAACATTACTCATCAAAAAAATGTGTAGAAAAACTAATGAAGCAATGCACTAACACCCATGGCATTCTGTGCTCTTACCTTGTATCTCTTGTTCTAGAAGCAACTTTGAAGTGGCTTAATAAAGCCTTATCTAGAGTAGATGATATAGTAGATGATACTTCCTATCATTAAAATAGTTCCCTAAAGCACATATCATCTTAACAAATTTTAGTTTATGATGTTTCTCTCAGGTATATTGAGTTAGGAAATAAATAAACTGCCTAAAAATAATCCAATTTTCATTTTTCTGTGTCTTTGGGTTCTGCCTCCTTGGAGGTCTTCATTTCCCAAGGAGGAAATTTTCTCTAGGAGGATGCACTGGAATGGCCACCTTGCCACTAGAGACCTCTTATGGTAGTTTACCAGTAACAGAGTGATCGTGGTGCATCATCCGGCCTGCTCAGGGGAAACAGGTTTGCTCCACATGGAAGCAGGCAAGTGTTCCTCTGTATCTAATGAAGGTCTACTGCAGCATTTCTGAGAATGGTCACCTACTGATAGATTTCATCAAACACTGCAAAAAGCATTACACACAGGACTGTGGAGAAATTAGAATTCCCAGAAGTGAAAATTTGAATCGTTCCATAAGTAAGTTAAAGATCCTTTTGAGATGCTGACTGAGAAAGAAAAGAGCATGGAAGGGTTAATAAGGGGGCTAAAAATAGGCCCACAGCCTCCTGATTGCAAAACATATAATCAACCCTTGCTTTCTTTTATGTTTCTGTCTCTCTCGTCTCTCTGGCTCTGTCTCTGTCTCTCTGTCTCTTTTCCCCCCTTTCTCTCTCCCTTCTCCTAAACTCTCTATCCTTTTTCTGTTCCTTATTTACATTTAAACTACTTAAATTTTCCCTTTTCTCCTTCTTCTCTTTTGCATAAGGAAAGAGTAGTGTAAAATAACACATGTAGGTTATAGAATATTAGAATTAAATTGTGACTACACTAGAAAAAAAAATATCACTCAACAATAAAAGCAGAACTAATGGCACTTTGAGAGCTAATATTGGAAAATAGTGAGAAGATTTCAATGGTGTATAAGATTAAATATATTGTTCAAGAAAGGGGAAGAATTTCATGACTATTTCGGAGAGAACTTTGAAGTATGAGAAAAATCTTTTGAATTATATTCAGATTTGGTAGACTAGGAGATAGTAAGATACTCACTATAATATAAGATCCCAGGTAATATCAACTTCATGTCTCCATGGACCACATTCTGATGAAAAAGGAGTTTCACAGAGGAATATTTAATAAATAGCAACAGTAACAAAAACAAAACATTTTAATATCAGTATGTGTATATGAAGAGTCTACATATCTTTTAAAACTATTTTGAATTCTTTTGTTTTTTGGATTTAGAAATACTGTTATTTTTTTTTTCCTTTAATCTGAGCTTTAGTCTAAATATGTTAACAATAGCTCCTTAAATTATATGAAGAAAGATAGATAGTACAGGTGATAGAAATATTCACAAGATTTGCCAAATTTGCACAGGATCAATATTTATGAGTAAATAAAAATGTATATCTATTGACAACTTTTGAACAAAGGCACTGGTGCCTCAAAAGCATTACACACATTTTCAAATTACATGTGAATATGATGTTAAAATAAAGTAAATCAAAATAAAAAGCAATTAAATTTTTCTGTCACAGAAACACAAAAATGGAAAGGTTTCCCCAGCCACATAGGTGCACACACACATACACACACACACACACACACACACACACACACACACACACACACGAGTTTAGAACATTTACTTTAGAAAATTTGAAACTCCAACTATTTTCTCTGCCTCTTTCTTAGTTATCACTTAGATTGTGAAATAAATCACATTCTGCTTTAAAGCTTACTCAATAAAAATTCTATTATTTCTTTTCTAATCTTACTGAGAGGTTTTCTAGGTTGAGCTGAATTTTTATTATCAAATACATTTCCCAAAAAACACATGAAGGAACCAATTCAAGGTGAAGGTGGGTGATTGTATCATTATTTGCAACTTGTCCCAAACTCTAGTATTCTAGTGTTGAACTCCAGGGGATAAGTTTTGAACATAAGCATGACCACTTTTCCCTGTGAAAGTGGCCACATGGACTGGAACTGAGGCAGTCTAGAGGCCTACTTGTTAGCTTTCCATCTAAAACTCCAGTCTATGAATTATGAATGCTGATACCCTAGTGATATATATATATATATATTTTTTTTTTGAGACAGGGTCTCCCTTTTATAATTCAAGCTGGTCCTGAACTCAGCCTTGAACTCACAGCTATCCTCCTGCCTCTGCCTCCCAAGTGATGGGATTATAGTCATAAGCCACCACACCCGACACTGTGGGCATCAGTCTCCATACCCAGCATTGCTGTATTGGTTACCAGGAATCGAACCCCAGCCCTTGCACTTGCAAGGCAGGTGATGGAACCACTGAGCTAAATCCCTGGCCCATCTAATGATAAATTTTGATAAAATTGATAAATATTGATCAATCCAAGGCACACCAACAGCAATACACAGATCTGCAAACCCAAAACAGTGCATTTGCTGGAAGTTAAAGCCAGCTGATTTGAATTCCTTGTCATAGGTTTTTCTTTGAGAATAGAGGTGGGCAGATCCTTCAAAGAAGGGTTCTAAGAAGAACTTTTATTAATCTAATGAAGATAAATAACAAAGTATGTAGAATATTCTAGAACCTTTAAAATTCTGTTAAACTTATTTCTGTACCAGGAGAACAATCTAACCTCTGGCTATTTGTATTTTGCTTATAGGCTCTGCCTCCCTGGATTCAACCAGTCATAGGTCAAACATGTTCCAAAAAGTAGTGTGTCTGTAATGGACATGTGTATGTATTCCTTTTGTTGTTAATCCCTAAACAATAGTTAATAACTATTGATGTAGCATTTACCCTTTATTGGGTATTACAAATAATCTAAAGATGATTTAAAGGGAACATGAGGATGTAACAGAACTTGCATGCAAATGTCACCCCATTTTGTAGAAGTGATTTAAGCACGTCTGACACTGTGGGGTCCTACAAGGAATAACCCACACTTACAAAAGCACAATCAAAATAATATTATAAGTAGAGGCAGAATATAAAATAATAGAAACCCTGGCATTTAGAATAATAAGAATAAAAAATAATATGAGTAGAAGCAACAAAAATAGAAATAAAGATTAGAAAACCATGTGAACTTTAAGTGCATATTGCGAGGAGGATATTAGCTCAATCTGGCTCAGGAATTAAAAGGCCGACTGTGCAGGTGCCAGGAGGCCTCTGCTCTGAAGGTCTTCATTACACTGGTGAAAATTCCTCACAAATGTTCACTTTCAGACGCACAGATCATGGAGAAAAGCGCCTGGGAGCTTCTCCCTCCGTCTGAAAATATGTCTCTTTCATACAAAGCCTGTTAAGACATCACCCCTGCCTGGCCCGCGCTTGTCTTCTTTCTGTTATTGCGTATCGCATTCTATATTTTAAAAATTAATAGAATTTATTTTTAGAAAAGTCTTCAGTTTACAGAAGCATTGAGCAAAATGTGGAGAGTTCTTGTATATCCTCTGCTCACGGGCACAGTTCCTCTAGTATTAATATTTTGCTCTATTAAAATAGCATTTTTGTTTATAATATTTTGTCTAATTTTATGAACTCTTTGATGCAAGCAGAATAAGAAATCATGTTCAATAAATGTAAATTTTTTTAACTAAATTAAATAAAATATGTATTGGGAGTAAAATCCGATAATTTTTTTTTATCAGAACCCTTTTAAGTTCATAAAGAAATTCACTGGGTGCTTTTCTGAAAGAACTACATTTCTAGGCTTGAATGTAAAGATTGAACATAGCAGTGGCTTCTCAGCCTCAGCGCTCTGGGCACTGTGATGAGCGGCTGCTCTGGGAATTGGAGGACGTGAGCCCCATTGCTCACTCTCACTGCTACGTGCCAGAAGCTTTCCCTTCCCCCACCGTGACTATCACAAACGTCTCCAGACTCTGCCAAAGGCTCACTTTATGACTCAAATCATCCCTAGTTGAGAACTTGTAAGGATAACCTTACCAGTCTGTAGATAAAGATGTCTACATTAGCATAAAACTGATTGTAAAATAATACCAATAAAAACCATTTCTATAAATGTTAAATGAAAAAAAAAAGACAAAGGAAAAAATGATTATACATAAAAAGAACTTATTGATTACAGCAGACATTGTCCAGGTAAATAATGAACAGACATTTATTGTAGCTTTTCCTGGCATTCTTAAGATAAGCAAGTATTCACAGAAGTTCTTAGTTGATAATATTATGTAAAAATTTGATACATTTATTTATAGCTTTTCATTTTATTTGTAAATTATAATTTCAATTTTTTGTCTTGAAATTATTTCTTTTTTTTCTTTTTTCTTTCTTTTTTAAATTTTTTTTTTGAGACAGGGTCTCGCTTTGTAGTTCAGGCTGGTCCTGAGCTCAGCCACAAACTCACATCACAATCCTCCTGCTTCTGCCTCCTGAGTGCTGGGATTACAGGCGTGAGCCACCACGCCTGGTGCTGTGGTATGTAGTACTGATTGCTGCTGGGGTGAGTCTCCACACCCAGTATTATTATGTGGTTACCTGGGAATTGAACCCTGGCCCTTGTGCTTGCAAGACAGGTGCCAGAACCACTGAACTATATCCCCAGCCCTTGAAATTATTTCTTAGAAAATACAATGAAAGCCAAGCTTGGTGGTGCTTATGTGTAGCTCCAGCACTCAAGAGACTGAGACAGAAGGATTTCTATGAGCTCGAGGTCAGCCTGGGCTACATAGGAGTTGAAAACCAGCTCTAGCTACTTAGGGGAATCCTAAGTCAGGGGAATCCTGTGTCAAAAACCAAACAAAAACAAAAGCAAAAAACACTCGAAAGAAAGATCAATAAGATTTTAACGTGTTAAAAAAGTAGCCCGTAATATAAAAACACATAGTCTTGAATATATTCCAGTCAGTGATTTACTTTCCTAAATGTCTTCAGGATACACAAATATGTAAACATACATTGAGCACATGCCTACTATTTGCAGGTCACACATACCTGTTCTTAAAAATTAATAGAAAAACATGGTCATTTGCAAATAAATATTGTCCACAAGTGATTTCAGGACCAAAACTTATAGTTTCTCATTCTAACAAGAAATGAGAATGACAAAACTTAATTACATGAGATCTCATACTAAAATTAAAAGGAGTGGGCTTGGCTCAAGAATAGTTTGCTTTATAAAAAAGAAAAGAAGAAAAGAAACAGCCAAGTAAGAAGCATTTTCTAGATAGTAAGAATAAAGAAAACAGATGATCAAATGAGATTGTGTAGCATAATCACAACAAATTTTCTATAATACTAGTTATCCATATTGTAACATCAACTAGTATGGATTTTGCTAGGACTGATGAGTGTATCATAAGTAATTGTCTGTATATAAGTAATAATAATATATCCATTTTACTATTAAAGAATCTTATTCCCTAAAAATGTAAAAAGTCATATTTTCATTCAGTGAAGATATATGATAAATACACCAAGAACATCGACTGATGTACTTGTTAAACATCACCAAACTAGACACAGTTTCAGCAATTAGTATAAAACATAAGCTATGAAAGATATTTCTCACTAATCTGACAAATTTAGACATTTTATATATTACTACACATGAACATTTTCATTTTTGTTAGTGAAAAATAAAACCTGATGCTATGCTTTTTTGGTTTTTTGCATATTTTGGTTTATCTATGTTTAGTCCATTGTGTTCAACACAATACTCTTCTGTGTTTGATCATTGAGAGAGAAGTTTAGGCAAGTGGAATTGACTTGTTTTAAGCCCAAGCTTTTGTTCAGCATTACTGATCTGTAGCATCGTGGAGGCAGCTAAAGCTAAAGAGCTACATTGCATCCCTA
Source organism: Petromus typicus (assembly GCA_004026965.1). Classification (NCBI taxonomy): domain Eukaryota; kingdom Metazoa; phylum Chordata; class Mammalia; order Rodentia; family Petromuridae; genus Petromus; species Petromus typicus. The sequence goes on along the minus strand of PVIR01026695.1, from coordinate 3,973 downwards.
GATGGAAATCACTGCAGGGTTCGTCTGAGGAAATGAAAATGTCTTGACATGAGGAATCAATGTGACTAATAAAAAGTCAATAAGTTGAGTTACACTTTCAGAGTCAAGATGTCCACTGAGTGGTTCTAGCAGAGTTCCAGAGTATTTGGTTTCATAGGCTGCTCATTTTCCTACATGGATAATTATGATCGTTAATTGGAGCAGATGTCAATCGGTGTGTACTAATTTGGCTACTGACATGTCAAGTATGTGGTGACTCTTCAAACAAACTTGTCATGGAGCCTTCCACTGTTGGTATTTCAAGACTAAATTTAAACAACTTTTCTTGACTGCCACCATGTGGCAGATTTTTCAAAGCAATGAAATTTAATCAGAATTATATACTTTCAGTATTATAAGAAAGACAATTAAAAAGATATTAATTTATTTGCAAATAATAGATAATTTTAAAATAAGACCAACCAGTGTCTTTAAAAATAATCCTTAATTTAAAATCAGATGTACAACAAGTGTCTCTACACATTATTTTTTCAAGTTGTTAGAAATATTGAGAAAAGACAGGAAAATTTTATTTCAATCCACCAAAAATAAAACTTAATCAAATTAACTCAGAATCCTTCTGTGTTTCATCAGTTACATTCTAAAAACCTTAAAATAACACTGAGTTGCTTAATAAATATAAATTTAATAAGAAATAGCTTGTGATAAAATAAGTTACCACAGACCATCAACATTTTAAAAATATGTATTATAATTAAATATTTGACAGTGACTAATTCATGAACTTTTGTTTCCATGAAGATAAATTAAGCATTGATAAATAGAAGAATTTTATTAAAATATTTGAAATATTTATGTTATTTTCTTCTGTTCTGTAGGAATATATCTAATAGGTGACTTTTCTGTATTATTAATTTTCCTTTCACTTCTTACCCCACGTTAACAGGTTTATTTTAGCTCATGGTCTTAATAGTCAGCTGACTATGCAGCAGAAGTGTCTTCGTGGAAGGACAGAGCAGAAGGAAACTGCCGAACCAATGGCACCCAAGAAGTAATCCCTCTAGAAGTTACCTCTTTTTACCAGCTCACACCTCCAAACGCACATTCAGTTCAGCTATGAATCTCGCAGTGGATGAATCCACCAATCAAAGTAGAACTCCCACATCTAATCACCTTACAAACATAACATTTTAGGGCAACATTTCACATCTGAACCATAATATTATCAAAAGCTACATTAATAATTTGTCAAAAGAAAAGTGAATAAATCAGATATCTTTAATACCACTAATAATTAAAAGGCTAAGACAATTGCTACAAAGTAATAGCAGAATGGAGAGCAACTTTGATTAGCTACAATGCTCAGTTATTAGTGCCCTAACAGAGATTAATGATTAATGATGCTTCATATTCAAAAGCCAAATTCCCTACTTGAAGGTAAAACTACACAATATTGGGTTATAAAACTGTAATTTTAATGTGTTAATTAAACATGTTCACTGAATCCTTATAAAAATTGTCAAGATGAGAGTATGTAGCTGGTTTTATAGGACAATTTCAGAAATCTTGCTCCAAACTTAATATTTCACATATCAAGAGTCTGTAAATTCAACCCAAGTTGGAGTGGACTGCGATTCTGAATTAGAAAGTCTCTGAACCTTGCTCACCACATAATTCTTAAAACTCAACCTGTCACACTTGCAAATTTCATAGTTAGGCCAGAAGTAGATTTGTTTTCATTTTCTGTTGGACAAGAGAACACTTACAGTAGAAATTCCAGCTTCCAGAAGCAAATTAGAAGCACACTGTAATTTAGTTGCAAAATAAGTTAGTTATAATCTACATCTCCTCCTACTTCTATTACTAAAAATAAATGTTATCATTATTTCTTCTTCTACTCCTCCTCCTGCTACTGCTGCTACTCCTTCTACTACTACTAACTACTCCTACTACTACTACTATCAATAAACATGTTATCATTATTATTTGAAGTAAACAATCCCTAAGTAGATAGTATTTAAGAGTAGAGAAACCTCAGAAAATGTTACTTTCAATCCAGTTCTATTTCAACAATCCCATGTTGCCATCACTCTTAAGGACATTCATGAGTTTTGCATGTTACATGGATTTGGGGAAACATTTTATATCTACTACCACATCGGACAGTATTTCACTGCATTATTTCTGAATTCTTTTGTCATAGTATAATTTACTTTTCAAAGACAACAGTGGAAATGAAATGTAAGAATGAAACATCATTTGAACTACCTCTTTTTATTGAACATGTGTCTTTCATTTAGGTTTGTTCTAACTATCAGTTTTTGCTTTAATGATTTTATGAAATTGTTTCCCTTATGCCTTTGAGGTGGTTCCATTTTCTTAATGGGAGAAATACATTTAAATTGTCTGAGTACTGTGTTTATTTTCTTGCTTGCTGCCCTAGGATATGTGAGACTAGAAACTCTATCAAAGGCAGTCTTAATTTACTTGCTACCACTCACTTTCTTGAAAGGAATAATTTTGATTAGTACAAAAAGAGCTTTCTCATTGTCTTCTTTCCTGGCAAGTAATGCATTGCATTTGTGCCTTTCTTTACTGAGCCTAGGAGCCTTTAGATTCATTATCCAATTAATCCTTGTAACATTGCTGTAAAGTGAGAATAAGGAGTAAATTTCCTTTCTGCATGTAGGGATATTAAATGACTTATACTTTCTCACCAAGCCAGTGAGAAGCAGAGTTAAGGAAATTGCTTAAGGCTTGCCTTTATTGGAATATTGGGTCATTATTTCTCACATTACAAGAACCTTTTCTGAGATAACTAGTTCTAGGAGTTAAAAACTGAACACATTTCTTCATATTTGATTGTAACAGAATTCTGTAAAATGGCATTTTGAAATAATAGTTGGGAATGTGTATTCATTTCTATTTGCAATATGTATCATGTTGTTCTAGTGATATATGGAATAAAATCACTTTTATTTTATTTTATTTATAACTGAGTTGGGATTTATTAACACAGGTAATTTCAAGAATCATTAATGGGTAGATATTGAGTTCCTTTTATTTGTTCCCTCTATTTAGTATTAGGAAACCAATGTAATTGCTCTCTTAATCCCATGAGAATTAAACAATTTAAAATGTCTTTTAATTATTTTGTTTTTCCAGATAATTTTGTTTATTAGAACATATTGATAGGACATATTATTTCCATTCCTTGTGTGCAATTGGTACATGTATGTGATACATCCTGATTTCTTTATTCATCACCCTAATCTCTTCATCTGTTTTCCCCTTTGCAAAGATTTATTTCCTTACTTGCAGTTATTTATCTTTTATATGGCTCTTTATTATTGAGTTTTTCATATAAGAGATTCATATTTAGGCCTGCTATTTAACTTTGTAGTTATGTTGTCTAAAACCAATTTTTATATTCACGCACAAACAATTTAAAGCATTATTTTATCTTCACTGTATTTGTTTATAAATTATATTTTATTTAATATGTAAAAAGAAAATCTAATATTTAATATCTCATGTGCTTCTTCACCCCTATTTCTTCACTATATATATAGATATAGATATAGATAATAACTATCTACATGATATGTTTGACTATAACTTAAAAATTGAAGATTCAAAAATCCCAGAAACATGGTCTCCTGTTAGACTTCAAGCTAAAGTTTGCTTAAAGGGAGAGTAGAAATTAAAATAAGCTTGACTTGTACTGGTGAACTTTAGGGTGTTCAGAAGAACACAAATATGGATTCATTTGAAATTATCTTTGTGTAAGTCAGTAGGTATTAGATTTGAAAGAACTTTTTAAAATAACTTTGAATTATTCCTTTGCATAAAATAACTGAAGAAATAAGTGAACTGTTAAGGTCCAAGGTCACCTGAAATGTGAGCAGTGTCTTGCTCAGTCTGGTAGGTTGTTGCCACCTTATGGAACTCAAAGCTCACTACATCACAAGCT